>OU342743.1:529193240-529362156 GCA_910589775.1 Avena eriantha
ATCTTTAGAGTGACCGTCTCAAGCATTGCGATTTGGATGAGGGAAATGAGGACTCTCTGATCCGGCCTCGAGTCGTGCCCTTCTTTTATATACCACAACTAATAATCAATGAAGCTCTACCTTCTTGCGCCTTTCCTTTATGTACTAGGGTCCTTTTTGTATATTTTGAGGCCTTATTATTTACAAATTCCTAGTTTAGTTGGACAAGATTAGCAGCCTCTTTGTATTTGTGCACCACCCTTTATTAATAAGTTGGCACGTGAGACCCACATAATTGTTGGGGATATACTTTCCGGGTATCCTCACAATTCCTCACTGACCAGGGTGGCCCACTTCGGGTTAGAGCTTTGCTTCACGGGTGGCCCAGTTAGGGAGAAAGACGGAGTCCAATCCGGCTACGGGAAGGCCCATAAGACTTACCGACTTAGGCCCATAATTTTACATGTAGTTCAAGATGTACTCTGTAACCAACTCTTAGTCGTAGCCGGATTGATCTCTCCTGTAAACCCTAGGCCGGATATCTATATAAGCCGGCCTAGGGAGAGCCTTTAGGGCACCCAATACCTTAGACCCTCAACTCAGGCGAAACCCTTGTAACCCATATTCCGGCTCTGCCATATTACTAGATTGCTAGAAGGAGTAGGATCTGTCCAAACCGGCGGATTCGAACCTGGGTAAACTTGTGTGCTCACCGTCCCGGAACACCGTACGTCTCACACCCCTCTCTTCCGCACGCCTTGAGGCCCCCCTCATGGCGTACTTGTCCTCAATCAGACGAAAGTTGGCGCCCACCGTGGGGCAAGTGAGCCTCGGATCTGCGTTCCGAGCGAAATCTGCAAGAATCGGAATCGGCGAGACTATCACCGTCGGTCGCATGCTCTACGCCAGCGGCGTCCCTCTCATCCTTTTCGACGAGACTTGGATTCCGGCAAAGGAGACTGTGACTGCCTACACAATCATGTCTTTTGGCGAGATCGATGTTTCCATCGGTTTCGCTGAACCTGCCCAACCCACCCCAGCGGTGATGATAGAGGCAGAAGAATTTTCTAGGTCCCCTTTGTCCGTGGAGGCGGCAGAGTTCCGGATCTCAGAAAACCCTAATCCCACCCAGCCCGCACCAATTGCGGAGATAGTGGAGAAATCCGATCCTGGAGAAGACCTAGCGTTCCAAGTTGGATCTGGAGTGGATCTCTCTGGAGAGGCCGGATCCCAGATCGACCCATCCGTGGAAGTCGAAATTCAGGAGGAGCATATCAACGACACTGATTTCGGCTCTAATCATGCCGGGACAGACAGGCCTTTCCTAAGGTACATGTTAAGACGTATGATACTGCAAGGCGAAAGCGTAGATGCAATCCTCGAGACCATCAAAAGTTTCGACATAGCTGATCGCGAGGGCCGCAGGTACCTCAGGAAGCACACGACGCACTTCGTCGAATATGTAGGATCCCGATCCGGCTCTGCCGATGCTGGAGAAAACACCGACTCTGTGCTGGAGGCAATTGGAACAAACACCGATGTTCCTGCATCCTCGGATGAGTCTATGACGTCGGCAGATTTCCGAAAGTTCTCCGCGGAATATGAAGAGGAGTACAACTCCAAAGCTGCAGAAGAAGGAGAAGCCATCGATGAAGGATCCGGGGAACACTCTCCCAAAGCGCAGGATGACATGGACGTCGGAGATAATCCCGAAGTCTAGATGTCCGAAAGTACCGACCAGAGCTTGACTCCGGGAAACGGACCCAAAGCCATCTTTGCTACCGGCGGTGCCAAGAAGGCAAAGAAGAAGAACAAGAAGAACAAGACCCCGGCACAAGACCCTCTCACAGAGGAGGTGATCGCCGAGGAATACGAGGAAGACTCGCATGGAGCACTTATCCTAGAAGAGGCGAAAAAAGAAGCATCGGTGGATGGACACGTGATCACCGAAGGTGCGCGTAAACTCATCGATGCTGCATTAACCACACCTATCCCTACAGCTACAGAACTTACTGCGGATGAGCTGGACGAAAGGGCGCAAGCCCTAGAAGCGCGTCGACAACAACTCCTCGATGAGGCCAAAAACATCGAGGTGGAGAAGAAACACATGTCAACTAAAGACTACATGTCTCGGTTGCATCAGAAGACACGGAAGCGTCACTCCAATGATGACCAATTCCCACGTGTCCGTGCCGTCCTTTTTGGGGATGAGATGGGGAAGCCACGGAAAGATAGCAACGGAGATGGGGTATACCCAACCCCAGTACAGAATACCGTGGCAGCCCGAGAAATTCTATCGGCTAATCCAGGACCGGAGGAGATCCATATGGGTATCAAACTGCTCAACAAGGGACTGGAGCAGCAAAAGGTCGGCCTGTCCGGAAGTCAAAAACTGGTCTCGGATTCTGACCAATGTCGCACAGATCCGGCATGGGCTGGCGTAAGATCCCATTACGTTCGGGCGCAATATCATAACCCCGAACGATGGGAAGACAATTATTCAAGAACCGGATCGTCAGGACAACATCACAGAACTACCTGTAACTAGAGCAACGTCGCTCCAGAAGCCGAGAAAGATGCCATTGCTGCACTGAATCCGAAGAACCCTCCCCGACAAGAATCCAACGATCGAAGGGGAGAAGATAAAGAGAAACGTTGGGAGGAGGATCGTCACAAAATGCCACCTCCTAGACATGCAAGTCGTCCGGTTGAGCCTCACTGTGGTGGGAATGACGGCCGAAGGAACGACGGAAACCATGCTAGTATGAGCCGGCAGGGGGCTCGTCGTAGTCAAGATCCTCCCCGGCACCGGAATAATGATGCTCCCGACAGAGGTCGGCGATCAGCCAGAAACAATTCAGCTGCCCCACCCTCTCCACCAAGCAGCCATCACAACGGCTCCCAAGGGGGACAAGCAGGACGACGTGGCGGAGGAGGTGGTGGCAGAAGCCGAAGTCTGTCTCCAGGGCACCGCAGCCACAGCCGACATTCGGGACGATCCCTATCCCCGAGCGACGCAAGGCACAGGATCAATTCCAACATAGAGGCACGGCGCGATGATAACGATGATATGTACATGGGCCCAAAGTGTTTCGGACCACGCATCAGAGCTACAAGATTCCCGGAAGGATTTGCTATCTCAAGGCATATCCAAGCCTACGACGGCATTGCTCGGCCAGACACTTGGCTATAGGATTTTTTCCAAGCTTGCTGCATCGCCAAAGGCGGAAACAGCCTGGTCACAACCCGATATCTCCCACTTATGCTGCGGAAGATGGCGCGATCATGGCTCAATGAACTTCCGGAGAACACCATCCATAACTGGTATGACACGCAACGTGCGTTCTTTCTGAATTTTGAAGGCACATATCGGAGGCCCTGTTCGGTCGGAGACCTACAACGTTGCACCCAGAAAGCCGGAGAAACTTGCCGGGATTACCTCAGACGATGGATCGACACCAGGAACTCATGTGAGGGAGTAAACGATCAAACCACGATTGAAGCTTTCATCGCAGGACTCCCAATTGGTCTACTATGTCACCGCTTGAAGTGTGACAAGGTCACTGATTTGGGAGAGATGATAGAAATAGCGAGCAAGTATGCAGATGCTGACGACGACACAGAAGGATTACTCAACGTCCTGGTTGTACCTCAGTCAGCAAAGACAAAGCAACAAGATCAGAAGCGCAAAAATACCTTGGAAGAAAAACCCAACGCGGAGACAGTGGTGGTTACTACTGTTTCTGGGTCTGGAGGACAAGGAGGACGTGGTGGAGGCCACGGGCGTGGCCGTGGGACTTCAAGGGTCCAAGGTAGAGGAGACCAACAACCAGGCAAAACCTACACTTGGGCCGACATTGCCAATAACCCATGTGTGCATCACCTAGACGCTAATGGGGGCTCGTCCCACACCAACGCTGAGTGTCGTTTTAATGACGACATCAAAAGAGATGATACCGCGGGCTACAAAGCAAAGCGGAAGAAGGGAAAGAAAAATCCTGAAAAGGACAAAGAGACCAAGGAAGATTCCGACATGGAGGAAGCTGATGCTTCAAATCCCAAACCGAAAGGGAAGAAGACTTTCCCCACCAAAAAAGACACTTACGTCACCTTCCTCGGATCTCAACCAGCAAAGGTCAAGAAGGCAGTTCTCCACGAGCTCAATGCAATAGTTCCGGCTGTCCCCCAATATCTGGACTGGTCGGAAGTGGCAATCACATTTGACCGCTCTGATCATCCGCCTAAGTTGCACAGGCGAGGAAAATATGCATTAATCGTCAATCCACTTATTGACGGTTATGGTATCTCCAAGACCCTCATGGACGGTGGTAGTGGCAGCAATATTCTCTATGTCGAAACGCTACGCCGGATGAAGATCTCGGAGACCCAGCTGAACCATAGCTCTATGATCTTTCACGGAGTTGTCCCAGGAATACAAGCTAATTCCCTGGGAGAGATCACTCTGGATGTTACCTTTGGAACTCCAGAGAACTATCGGACAAAGGCACTTTCCTTCGAAGTGGTCCCGTTCAAGAGCGCATACCACGCTATATTTGGACGTCCGCCTTACTGGGCTTTTATGGCTCGTCCGTGTTACATTTACAATATGATGAAAATTCCAGGTCCCAACGGTGTGATCACCATCAGGGGAGACCCGAAGAAGGCACGAGAGTACGAGGATGGAAATGCCGCCTTTTCCGAAGCCGTGCTGCACGCCCAGGAGTACTAGGATATTAAGAAGAGCATAGATCTGTCCGAGATGCCCGCGACGAAGAAGGAGGTGACAAAGCCAAATCCGGAGTTCAAGGCATCAGAAGAGACGAAGAAAACTCCATTGAAGGATGATGACCCCTCCAAGGTGACCCAGATAGGCGTAGGCCTAAGTAGCGCATAGGAAAGCGCGCTCATCAACTTCCTCAAAGCAAATCAAGATATCTTTGCATGGCAGCCATCTGGCATGACCGAAGTACCTAGGGAACTTGCCGAGCACTCTCTAAATGTAAACCCGAATGCTAAACCCGTCAAACAGTCATTATGATGGTTTGGCGATGAAAAGCGTAAGGCAATAGCTAAGGAACTAGCACGGCTCGAGTTAGCCGGATTTATAGAAGAGGTCATCCACACTGAGTGGTCGGCCAATCCTGTAATGGTCCCTAAAAAGGACACCACTGATTTAAGGATGTGTGTTGATTATACTACCTTGAACAAGGCTTGTCCAAAAGATCCGTTCGCTTTGCCTAGAATTGATCAAGTCATCGATTCTACGGCAGGCTCGGAACTCCTCTGTTTTCTCGACGCATATTCTGGTTATCACCAAATCCAGATGAAGGAATCTGACAAAGTCAAAACTTCATTCATAATCCCCTTCGAAACCTTCTATTTTGTTACGATGCCCTTTGGGCTGAAGAACGCAGGAGCTACGTACCAGCGCACGATGCAGCGATGCCTCCATCACCAACTCGGACGCAATGTACATGCATACGTGGATGATATCGCGGTGATTTCCAAAAAGAAGGAAACGCTGATTTCTGACTTGGAGGAAACATTCACCAATCTATGAAAATACAACATCATGCTTAACCCAAAGAAATGCTTCTTTGGAATACCAGCCAGAAAATTGTTAGGTTTCATCGTGTCTCAAAGAGGCATAGAGGTGAACCGAGACAAAATCAAGGCTATACTCAATATTTACAGGCCAACTCGCCTCAAGGACGTAGAAAGATTAACTGGTTGCATTGCTGCGGTCAGTCGATTTGTAAGACGGCTTGGTGAAAGAGCCGCACCATTATATAAACTCCTGAAAAAGACCAAGGATTTTGTCTGGACGGACAAAGCTGAAGCTGCACTACAAGATCTGAAAAGAGTACTCTCATCTGCTCCTATCCTTGCAGCACCGGAATCTCAGGAACCGATGTTGCTTTACATTGTTGCGACGAATAAGGTTGTCAGTATTGTCATGGTGGTGGAGACACCAGAGGAAAATCAGGAACACCTGGTGCAGCGTCTGACTTACTTTGTCAGCGAGGTCCTAACAGAGTCCAAACATCGGTATCCACATTATCAAAAGTTGGCTTACGGTGTTTTTCTAGCATCTCATAAGATACGACATTATTTTCAGGAGCATCCAATTACCGTGGTGAGCAAAGCTCCCATGAGAGACATAATCAACAATAGTGACGCCATAGGATGCATCGCCAAATGGGGAATAGAGCTTTCAGCTTTCGATATCGAGTATAAACCTCGGACAACAATCAAATCCCAGATCCTTGCTGACTTTGTCGCTGATTGGACAGAGACGAAGGAGAACATGATCCTCCCTGAGTCAAAATATTGGACCCTCTTTTTTTATGGGTCCAAGGCTCGAGGGGGCTCGGGGGCTAGCGTGGTACTCAAATCACCCCAAGGAGATAAACTTTTATACGTGTTGCAGATGCACTTCACAGCGACAAACAACATTGCCGAGTATGAAGCCCTGCTGCATGGAATCCGGACTGCTAAGGATATTGGCATCCGACGTTTGATGTGTTACGGATATTCAGATCTTGTTTCTCAACAAGTGTCGGATATTTGTAATGCAAATAAAAACATGGCAACATATAAAGCTACCGTGGATGATCTATCTAAATCGTTCGAAGGGTTTGAAGTTCAACACATCCCTCGAGCAGAAAATGAGGAAGCATACGCACTATCTCGGATAGGCTCTGCGTGGAAAGAAGTCCCGGATGGCGCTCTTTTAGAGCACCTCAAAGTTCCCTCAATAAAGGTAGTAGATGAGGAATATCCGACCAAATCCGACTCACCTTTGATAGCAGTTCTGGCTGTAATTCCCAGCTGGACTCAACCCTACCTCGATTATTTGGTAGATGGCAAATTACCCGAAGACGAGGTGCTGAGCTGGCAGATTATCCGACGAGCAAAAGCCTATACTATTGTTAAAGGTGAGCTCCATAAACAGAGTGTTTCTAGGGTTTTTCAGCGCTGTGTATCTCTGGAAGAAGGAGTGGAAATCTTAAGGGAAATCCACAAAGGCGAGTGTGGTCACCACGCTGCAGCCAAATCTTTAGTGGCAAAAGCTTTTAGACGCGGATTTTTCTGGCTTACAGCTCAGGCAGATGCCGAACGATTAGTCAAGACGTGCAAAGGCTGCCAAAAGTACGCCAAGCAAGCTCATGTTCCGGCTGATCAGCTGCGAACAATACCTATAACATGGCCCTTTGCGGTCTGGGGGCTTGATATGGTAGGACCATTTAAACGAGCTCCAAGTGGATTTACTCACCTCTTAGTGATGGTGGATAAATTCACCAAATGGATTGAGGCTAAACCTGTCACTAGTTGTGATGGAGCAATAGCCAAAAGATTTGTCGAGGATGTTATAATCCGGTATGGTTATCCACATAGCATTATCACGGACAACGGGAGTAACTTTTCTATGCGAGAACTGGCTGAATTCTGCAGTGAGCAAAATATCCGGCTTGACATTGCGTTAGTCGCACATCCACAGGCTAACGGACAAGTCAAAAGGGCAAATGGTTTAATCTTACAAGGCCTGAAACCGAGACTCGAAGCACCACTACGACGTGCTGCGGGGGCTTAGGCAGAGGAATTACCCACTGTAATTTGGAGTTTACGAACAACTCCGAACAGGTCAACAGGATACACACCTTTCTTCTTGGTCTATGGCACAGAGGCAGTTCTTCCTAGTGATTTAATTCATACTTCTCCTAGAGTGGCCACGTATATCGAAGAGGATGCCGAGATTTCTCGACAAAATGATCTCGACTTAGTCGAAGAAGTTCGCGTCGTTGCTGAAATGAGATCTATAGCCTATCAATAGAAGTTACGCAAGTATCATAGCCAGAGAGTCCAAAATAGATCTTTCAATAAAGGTGATTTGGGTCTCTGGTTTGTGCAACAAAGAAAGCACAAACTTTCCCCAGTATGGGAAGGGCCATTTTTGGTTAGTCGAGTATTGCACAATGGATCGTACTACTTAACTGACATGAGGCTAGTCAAAGAAAAACCTGCTACTAAGAAGAGAAAGAGAGCTGGAGGCAGTACTAATCCGGATGAGTTAGACAGACCGTGGAATATTGCTCAGCTACATCCCTTTTATTCTTAGTTTATCCTTCTTTGTAATCATACATATGTACATGTCCTGAGAAATAAATTTTTTGGTTGCCTCAAGTTTTTCTGAGAAGTTTTTACCATCTTATTTCCAAATGATCATGTCATAGTCAAAAATCCCATAATGCTTGAAAGTACTTTATGCTCATGTTCGTTCTGGTTTAGATTTCCAATTCTAAAATTTCTACCCTCGGGTATAACTCTAAAATTTCTAGTCTTTACTTTGGTTATTTATCTGATTGCTGGATGCGGGTATTTTCCGAGTAGTGAATTGTTGGTACTGGAAGCCGGCTTTGTTTCCGAGTTTAAACTTGTTTAGCAATTGAGCTCCGTTGCTCGGGAAGTTTTCGGTGGAAGGTTTAGCCGGCTCACGAAAGGGACAAGGCGGAACGCTAGATAAACGCTAAGTGAAGACGAAATAATACAAGTGCTTATGTAAACATTTCAGGCACACAAAAAAAATTTAAGCCGAAAAGTGCTGAATAGATCAAAAGCTTAGCACTAGCAAAGTTAAAGTATTACATATTTACAAACACATCATGTTTTTTCAGGAATAATACATAAGTTTCTGGTCTATGATGCAGGAGGAGATGAAGGAGCTACCGGCTCGCTGGTTACTCCACCTTGATATTGTTCCGAGATGTCTGCATCTGAGGTGGTGCGTTCATCGTCGGAAACTACTTCGGTTTCTTCTGGAGGAGGAGGCGGAGTAGCTACGCGGGTGAAGAAGGGGATCTCGTAGCTGGTCAGATCAGCCATGTGACACCCATATCCGGCGCAGGAGTGCATGATGGCTTGAAGGTCCTGCTCCTGGCCTTCTTCGTTTACCTTGCAGTACCCTCTAGTCACTTGCGATATCTCCATGTTTCCATGGTGAAAGTGTTCTGCGCAGCAGTCCTTGCATAGGACATATTCCAGTCCCGAACAAGCTGCGGCATCTGTTTGACCTTATCCTGCACCTGAAAATCCGACATGCTTGGCATGTCCAGAATCTTTTGAGCTTATTCAATGTCCTCAAGGGACTGGCGGAAGGTCACCGACTTGGGTAAGCCGGTAGGTGCGGGGCTCGGAGGAGGAAGAGTCCGTCAAGTTCAGTGGACCTATACACAAAACAAGTTAAGAAAAATCCGACATTGATAGAAGTCGAAGAAAAAGATAAGTCAGATAGATGGAACGTACCGAGAATGACGTCGTCAATATTGGTCTTCTCCTCCCGGAGACTCTGGAGTTCAGCCCGGAGCGCTTGGAAGATGTCCTTCTCTTTGCCAAGATCATTCTTGAGGTCGGAGATTATTTTATATTGAGTAGCGATCTTGTGATCACGCTCTTCGGTGGCCATGGAGGAGGATTCAAGGACTTGAGCTATGCTCCTTTCATGATCCGCCTTGAGCTTATCCACCTCTTGGCGAAGTCCCTTGTTCTCCACCACCAGGGTCTTGAGGTTCTCGGCCTCTTCAATCATAGCGATGGATTGTTTCACCAGCGCAGTAAGTCAAAAAAACAATAGTTCAGAAAAAATTCGACATTGAAAAAGGAAAAGACAAGGTTTGAATCTCGGAAGGTTTACCTCCGGCTTCATCCTTGGCTACTTTAAGTTCAGCATTTTTAAGCCGAAGAGCTTTGATCACTCTCCGCTTATCGCTGACATTGGTTAGTAATTCCTGGTTATAGGAACATACTTTCTGTAAGTTAGAATACCCATAGTCAAAAAGCTACTTAAGACTCGGGCTAATATTTTTTGCTAAATATCAGCACGAGCCTTGGGGGCTACACTAGTTCGTTCTTTGGCATCCTAATGAAGCATAAACCCGGATTATATATCCTACTTCATGCTTGGGGGCTAGAGGATATGATATAACATAATGGAAAAACAAGAGTTGGAATTCCGACTTACATATTGTTCGCGTGTGAGCTTATCCAAACCCGCGTTCACTTCAGCGGCCACCTTCTCGGCAAGAGTAAGCGGGATCATTAGGGTTGTTGGAAGCTTGCCAGTCCTAATCCTCTCGTCGTAAAGGCGGACTTGAGCGAGAAGGTCAGAGAACTTGACGTCCTCTATTTCTTGTGCTTCTTCTTCGGGAGATAAATGGCTTTTCTCCAGGACTTGCATGGCTAGCCGCTGGATCTCTTCTGCATATTTCCGGGACAGGCCAAACTTGGCAAGTCCCGGATTGAGGTTTTCAGTGAAGGTTTCTGCCGAGGGATCATTACTTGAAGAGGGTTCACCCTTATCTTGATCTGACGCACCCATGGTGACGTCAGTTTGTGACCCAAGGATCGCAGGCTCCATTGGAGGAGCCGGATATTTTGCAACCACCAGAGAAGGAGTGATCGCCGGAGTTGCAGAAGGTTGAGGGGCAGGAGTCGGAGGAGCCACGGCAGGGGAAGCTATGGTGAGCTTCGTCTGTCGCAGGGGCTTCGAAGGAATCCCTTTCCCCTTACCCTTGATGAGCGGCTTTGCTCTGAGAATGTAGTAAAGTCGGAAACATTACATCTCGGAAAGAAATTCGAATAAAGTACAAAGGCGGAAGTTGTGACTGAAAGTTACCTCTTCACAACAGGCACCTCCTTTGTGCCAACAGCCACTATCGGAGTTTTGCACTTCTTGAGCGCAAGGTCCGGCAATGGGACCACTTCTATCTCCTAAGAAAACTCAGGAGGATATCCTTCGAGCGGAGCAAGTTCCGACTCGGGGAGGTCAGCAAGCTGAAAACAAGAAAACATATCAGTATTGCAGTATAACTCAAAGATTGAAACACATAAAAATGTGTACTGATGTAAACTTACCGGCACTACGGGGTTTTCCGCCATGTGCATATCCAGAGAAACCTCCGAAATTCTCCTCTCAATCCGCTCCTTGATCAACCACTTGATTTGGCTTATGTAGCCTTGAGTGGTGTATGCTTTGGGGCTGATGCGGAGGGAGTCTTTTTTGGATGATGTGATGGAGTGCATCAGTTGATCCTCGTGGTACTGAAGGGGCTGGATCCGACGAGAGACCCAGCACTGGACCAAGTCGGATCCCTTCAAACCTTTGTGTTTGATTAAATATTTGATCCGCCTCTTAGCGAGGATCAGATCGTTGGTGAGAGCCGGAGCAGCCTCGTCCCAGGAAGGTTGGGCCGTGGCAGCTCTGTCGACAAAAGCCGGCAAAGAAGTGGCTTTGCCGGGAGCCGGAATATCCCTATGATAGAAAAATGTGGCTGGCCATTGTTTGACCGAGTCACTAGCTGAAATTTTGGGATATGCCCGGTCGCGTCTAAGTGAAAAGTTGATAGTGCCGGTGATGTAAGGAACACCGGCTGTAATGGAATTTCTCCGAACATGGAAATAATACCGGAAGAGAGTCAAACTCGGCCTAATGCCGAGAAAGCCCTCACAAAGCGAAGCATACGCACTCATCTCTAAGAGAGAGTTGGGAGGAAGATTATGGAGTTGAACTCCGAAATGATCTATCACCTCGGAGAAGAACTCCGAGGGAGGAAAATATAGACCTCTATCGAGGTGGGTGCCGAAGTGGACCCGCTCGCGTCGCGAGGGTTGGGGACAGTTTCCCCGGAGCCGCTCCGCCAGTCACCGACGACGAGAAGTCCCTCCTTCTCCATGTTCTTGAAGCCCTCCCTATTAAGAGCGCAGGGGATCCAGATTCCCCGGAAGGTCTCTTTCTCCGTTGATGCTTCCGCCGTCGCCACCGCTGCCGCTGCCACCAAGCAAGAGGAAGAAGATGAAGCCATTTCTCTGGTGAGAGATTGACCTAAAAGGGGCGGCGCTGGGAGTTTTGTGGGGGGAGAACGAGGAAGCTCTGTGCATGCAGGAGGATTGGGAGGAAAGGAAACGGCAAAGGACTAGTGGAAAGGAGAAGGAGAAATCCAAACCCCATATATCCACCTAACTGCGCCAAGATTCGTGCAAATGTTATAGTGTAACCGCCACGCGTCGTGGAAGGAACTAGGAAGGACCCACACGATGATTGTGTCTCCTCGATCTCCACGCACGCATTAAAATGGCGTCTCGGTTTCGCAAACCGCGGACCCAACAATGGTCGTGCTGACGGCACGCTTGTCAGATGACTTGACTTGACCATGACTTGTGTCAGGTGGCGTTAGAAACCAAGTTCCGGCTTAGTTTGAAATCAAGCTGGAAAATCCGAGTAACCTGTTGATAGGTCCGACTTATTTTTATGACCCGGATCGTATTTTTTGTTGTGAAGTTTCAGGAACCCTTCAAGATTCTCCAAGACGAAGGTCAAGCTAGACGATGATAAAATCCGACTTTGGATCTTGGAGGCCTCCGGGGGCTGCTGTTGGGGATATACTTTCCGGGTATCCTCACAGTTCCTGACTGACCAGGGTGGCCCACTTCGGGTTAGAGATTTGCTTCATGAGAGGCCTAGTCAAGGAGAAAGACGGAGTCCAATCCGGCTACGGGAAGGCCCAGAAGACTTACCGACTTAGGCCCATCATGTTACTTGTAGTTCAAGATGTACTCTGTAACCAACTCTTAGTCGTAGCCGGATTGATCTCTCCTGTAAACCCTAGGCCGGATATCTATATAAGCCGGCCTAGGGAGAGCCTTTAGGGCACCCAATACTTTAGACCCTCAACTCGCACACGCGAAACCCTTGTAACCCATATTCCGGCTCTGCTGTATTACTAGATTGCGAGCAGGAGTAGGATCCGTCCAAAGCCAGCGGATTCGATCCTGGGTAAACTTGTGTGCTCACCGTCCCGAAACACCGTACGTCTCACACCCCACTCTTCCGCAGGCCTTGAGGACCCCCTCATGGCGTACTTGTCCTCAATTCGACGACAATAATAATAAAGTATGACATATTATCACTATATAAAATTATGCTCTATAATAGGTAAAGCTCAAAAAAATATGAAAGAGCGACATCTATAAAAAGTAACGGTGTATATTTGTTTTCACCCAATACACTTTGAAGGTACTGTGGTAACATGTGAAAGTTTTACTAGCCTAAGTTATTTAGCACTATGAATAGCAGCCTAATATGGAAGAGAAAGAAAACATCCTGCCAGAGCTCATTTTTTGGAAGAAGCACGAGGCAAACAGAAGGAAAGTTGGCCTGGACCACCACGGGCCCCAACCTTCTCTACACTGCTGCGCCTGCACGGTTGTATTCCATTACGCGGAAGCTTATATGGGAAGGAAGAGGTGACTGCTGCGATGCTTCCCACCTAAAAAAGTGACAGGCATAGATGCAAGAGTGGACATAGCAGATCAACGGCTTAGATTACTCAATGTTGGGAAGGTTCTAGAATTGAAGGGAAAAACCAAATTCAAAAATTGTTGTACTATATAGTGGTATAGATATTATAGATATAGAAAATCTCGGACCGGAGGGAGTAGGAAAGAGCTCACTTTATCAATTTGTTTTCACCCATCAACTCAATCATCTATGTAGGGCCCACATATGGGGGAGGTCGTGGTCGCCTTGGACGCACCAAAAATTATGACTGCGCAATCGAGTGCGGGAAGCAGAGTCAGCGTTCCGTCCAATCGCTTACCATAGTCATCGTCATCGATATTTGCCACATGCATCGGCTTCATCAGCGACATTGATTGTCCCCAAGCTTCGGTAATCTGCCACATTAATATCTGATCATCTCCTTCATATGTATCCTCTCCGCTTCCCCGCACCACCAATCCATCTCTAATCCCCTACTTCCAGCAACCATCTCCGTCCTCATCTGTCATCCATGGCCACCTTCCGGCTGCCCTGCCCGCCATATCGGAGCGCAAAGACCCCGACATCGCCGCACATGAGGACAATTCCCTGCGCATTTGGGCCTTCTCCCCGCGGAGAACAAAGTGGAAGCTGGCGTGCGCCTTCCTCGATGCTAGGTACGGTCGCCGCAAGTACCGTATGTATCACCTCCACGACAATCCGTACGGGTCGTTGAAGGTCAAGTTCGTCAACTTTAGGGACGTCCGTCTCCTCTACAGCCAGGTCTTCCACTACAGCTGTGAGATGGTGGTGTTCACCGGCGCCAACATTTTCATCAACTACTGGGACCGGTTCCTCAACAACAGCAACTTCATCCACAGTGTCCTACCGGAGCTGCCAATGGCTCCGGAGGTACCGCCGCCATATCCGCAGGTGCCGTTGATGGCTCGGGAGGTACCGCCACCTTATCCGAAAGTGCCGTTGTGTTATCCGGAGGTGCCGCTGGTGGCTGAGGAGGTGCTGTCGCGTTATCCAGAGGTGCCGATGAGTCAGGAGCCGGCTATGTCGCTGGAGCTGACGTTGGTGCCGACGTCACGAGCTACCCCTGGCAGCACGGACTAGTGTTAGGAGGCACCGGACCTGCACTAGTTCAGCAACGAGTCCTTTATATGTAAACTCGTGCTGTTATGTTAGGGGCTATTTGGTTTAGAGGATGTCATTAGGGATGAGGATATCCCCAATCAGCTGGTTAGGGGTAGTCTTTTTTGTTTGGTAAAGTGGGATAAAAAGTGGTTAGGGATAGCCAGTCAAAATCTATTGGCCCAACTGTTTTTTTTTTTCATTTTCCTCTTTCACCTTGTCTTCTTCATCCGCCTCACCACTTCCCTAGCAGCGGCCACGACCGCCGGCAGCTCACCACCCTTTTTCCCCTATCGAACCCATGTCAACCTACTTGCATGCGCCCCTTCTGCCTACCCACTCTGCCCGGTGGCCTACGCCCGGGTGCGTATTCGAACACCTGCTCTGCCCAACAGCCTACGCTATGTCCGCCCTTGTGTTAATCCCATAGGCAAGAAAATATGGTTATTTTTTCTTGAGAGGAAGGGTGAACGAACAAGAAAATGGTTCAGAGGAGCTATCCAAAAGTGGTTGAGCTCATCCAGCTCTTTTTGTGGGAAATGCTCAACCACCATTTTAAGCCAAAAGTGGTTATCCATATCCCCTCCACCCTCTGAACGAAACACTGTATAACCAAAAAAAAGTGGATATCCCGTGTTATCCACTGGATAGCCACTAAACCATACAACCCCTTAATGGTTGAATGAAGTTTCTTTTGGGACGTCCTTTCTTTTGGTACTATAGTCAAAAAAATGTTTATTTTGTTACTACTCACTATACCCTGTAGTACTAGTAGTACTGTGAATGACGATCTATTGAATATCCTTCCCCCCAATGTTTGTGAAGGAAGTGAAAATTTCGAAACTCATAAAGTTTGAATTCCTACTTATTGTACTCCCTCCAATTACTTGACTCGAATTTGTCTAGATTTGGATGTATATAAACATGTTCTAGAGCTAGATGCATTCGAATCTGATAAATGCAAGTCAATCAATTTGGGCCGGAGGGAGTAGTAGTCGGTTTCGGCTCCTTCTCGAGAGAGCAGCTGATCGAGCCATACGTTTCATACTACTTTCTCTTCGCTTGTTTTACAAATATGACCAAATCTGTCGCCATTAAAATTCTTGGATATGAGATCATAAAGTTTGATATAGAGATATGGCCTTGACCTTGTGGTCGTTCGGCATAAAATCCAAGAAAGTTCATACTCGTTGACAGCTAAGCTTAAATTCGTTTAAATTTCACAACTTACTTTTATGTTAGCATTTTACACGATCGATGGGAGCATATTTTACATCAAAGACCAAAAAAGGGAAATTTACATGGAGGTCCATACATTTAGCCCAAAGGACCATAAAAGGAAAACTTTCTGGTTTGGGTCCTTCTCGAGAGATTAGCTGATCTGTGCCAAAATCTTCATACTACATCCGCTTCGATTGTTTTCATAATATGGCCAAATCTGTTGCCATGCAAATTCTCTCATATGGGGCCATCAGCATAAAGTATGATGTTGATATGGCCTTGACCTTGGTCGTTCGGCTTGAAATCCAAGAATGTTCATACTCGTTGACAAGTAAGCTTAAATTCGTTTAAATTTCACCACTTACACTGTTTGTTTAGAATTTTACATGGATGGTGGGACTACATTTTACATCAAGGACCTAAAAAGGGAAAATTGCATCGAGGTCCATACATTTAGCACAAAGGACCCTAAAACCAAACAAGCAATTGAAAACAGCCAGGTACACCTCCTCGAGAGAGCAGCTGATCAGAAAAAATCTTCTTACTTGCTTTTCAGAAAATAAATTCATGTCACTTGGAAATATGAAATTGATTATTTTTTGTTTTTAATATCTTCGATTGTTTTCAAAAGATGGCAAAATTTGTCGACATGCAAATTCTTGGATATGGGATCAGAAGCATAAAGTACATTCTACATAAAGGACCTAAAAAGGGAAAATTACATCGAGGTCCATACATTTAGCACAAAGGACCTTAAAATTGAGCAAACAAAACAATAGGGTTCGGCTCCTTCTCGAGAGAGCAGCTGGTCTAGCCATACTCTTCATACTACTGCCTCTTCGATTGTTTTCCAAATATGGCCAAATCTGTCGCCATGCAAATTCTTGAATATGGGATCATCAACATAAAGTATGATGTAGAGATATGGCCTTGACCTCGTGGTCGTTCGGCTTGAAATCCAAGATTTTTTCATACCCATTGACAACTATCCTTAAATTCGTTGAAATTTCATCACTTACTTATAGGTTAGCATTTTACACGGTTGGCGGGAGTACATTCTACATCAAGGACCTAAAAAAGGGGGAAATTACATCGAGGTCCACACATTTAGCACAAAGGACCCTAAAATTAAGTAAGGAAAACAATCGGGTCCGACTCCTTCTCACGAGAGTAGATGATCGAGCCATACTCTTCAGACTACTTCATCTTTGATTGTTTTCAAAATATGGCCAAATTTGTTGGCATGCAAATTCTTGGATATGGGATCATGAGCATAAACTATGATCTAGATATGACCTTGACCTTGGTTGTTCGTCTTGAAATTGAAGAATGGTTCATACTCGTTGACAACTAAGCTTAAATTCGTTTAAATTTCACCACTTACTTTTAGGTTAGAACTTTACATGGTTGATCGGAGTACATTTTACATCAGGAACCTCAAAAAAGCAAAAATTACATCGAGGCCCATACATTTAGCATAAAGGACCATAAAAGGAAAAAATTATGGTTCGACTCCTTCTCGAGTGATCAGCTGATCTGAGCCAAACTCTTAATACTACTTGCTCTTCGATTGTTTCCAAAACATGGCTAAATCTGTTGCCATGCACATTCTCTAACATGGGATCATGAGCATAAAGTATGATGTTGATATGGCCTTGACAACCATGGTTGTTCGGCTTGAAATCCAAGAATGCTCATAATCATTGACAAGTAAGCTTAAAATAATCCTATAAATTTCACCACTTACACTTTTAGACCTAAAAAGGATGTAAATTACATCGAGGTCCCTACATTAAGCACAAAGGACACTGAAATCAAGCAAGGAAAATAGTCGGGTCTGGCTCCTTCTCACGAGAGTAGCTGATCAAACCATACTCTTCATACTACTTCCTCTTCGATTTTTTTCAAAATATGGACAAATCTATCGCCATGCAAATTCTTTGATATGTGATCATCAACATAAAGTATGATGTAGAGATATGGCCTTGACCTTGTGGTTGTTCGGCATGAAATCTAAGAAAGTTCATACTCGTTGACAACTAAGCTTAAATTCATTAAAATTTCACCACTTAATTTTAGGTTAGTATTTTACACGGCCGGTGGGAGCATATTTTACATCAAGGACTAAAAAAGGGGAAAATTACATCGATGTCCATACATTTAGCACAAAAAAACCCTAAAAGGAAAACCTTTTGTTGCATTGGTTCAGCTCCTCGAGAGATTATTAGCTGATCTGAGCGAAACTCTTCATACTACTTCATCTTCGATTGTTTTCAAAATAATATGGAAAAATCTGTTGCCATGCAAATTCTATGATATGGGGTTATCAGCATAAAGTATGATGTTGATATGGCATTGACCTTGGTCGTTCGTCTTGAAATCCAAGAATTTTTCATACTCGTCGACAACTATGCTTAAATCTGTTTCAATTTCACCACTTACCTTTAGGTTAGAATTTTACACATGCGATGGAAGTATATTTTACATCAAGTACCTAAAAAGGGAAAATTACATCGAGGTCCATACATTTAGCACAAATGACCCTAAAACTGAGCAAAGAAAATTGTCGGGTTCGGCTCCTTCCCGAGAGAGTAGCTGATCGAACCATACGTTTCATACTACCTCCTCTTCGACTATTTTACAAATATGGCCTAATTTGTCGCCATGCAAATTCTTGGATATGGGATCATCAGCATAAAGTATGATGTGGAGATATGGCCTTGACCATGTGGTCGTTCTGCTTGAAATCCAAGAAAGTTCCTACTCGTTGACAGCTAAGCTTAAATTCGATTAAATTTCACAACTTACTTTTAGGTTAGCATTTTACACGGTCGCGGTGGGAGCATATTTTACATCAAAGACCTAAAAAGGGAAATTTACATTGGGGTCCATACATTTACCCCAAAGGACCGTAAAAGGAAAACTTTCTGGTTCAGCTCCTTCTCGAGACATCAGCTGATCTGAGCCAAACTCTTCATACTGCTTCCTCTTAGATTGTTTTGAAAATATGGCCCAATCTATTGGCATGCAAATTCTCTCGCATGGGGCCATCAACATAAAGTATGATGTTGATATCACCTTGACCTTTGTTGTTTGGCTTGAAATCCAAGAATGTTCATACCCGTTGAGAAGTAAGCTTAAATTCTTTTAAATTTCACCACTTACACTTATTGGTTCGAATTTTACATGGATGGTGGGACTACATTTTAGATCAAGAACCTAAAAAAAGGAAAACTACATCGAGGTCCATACATTTAGCACAAAGGACCCTAAACCCAACAAGGAATTGAAAACAGTCGGGTGCGACTCCTCGAGAGAGGAGCTCATCGAGCCATACTCTTCACACAGCTTCCTCTTTCTTAATTTTGGACGCATATTAGGTTTGGTCAAAGTCATTCTTTATAAAGTTTGACCAACTATATGTAACATACTGACTTTTCTAATGACAAATGCATATAATATGAAAATATAGTTCATGATGATTGTAATAACATTGAGTTGATGTAGTACATTTAGTCAAAGTTTATTAAATTTGACTCTGACTAGAAGTAATACGCGTCCTAATTTGGGAAGGAGAGAGTACTACTTGCTTCACGGAAGAAAAAAAAGGAACGCTCCTCACTTTTGAACCAGCTTGCTGAGGGTGTGCTTGGTGCTTCCTCTTCCTAGGGTACGGAGGTGGAGTAGTGTGAGTAGTGATGACCCACAAGTATAGGGGGTGTATCGCAGTATTTTCGAGGGAAGTGAAACCCAATTTATTTATTCGACACAAGGGGATCCAAAGAATATTTATAACCCTTAACAACTGAGTTGTCAATTCAGCTGCACTTGGAAACAATCTTGCTCATAGCAGTTTATCAGTAGCAATAGTTTTGTAGTAGGAATAGTAAGTAGCAGCCGTAGTAAAGTAAAGACAGTAGTAACAATTGCAGTAAATAGTAGGATTCGAGTGCGGTAGGCATAGGGATGGATGGACGGGCGTTGCATGGACAAGAAAATTCACATGGCAATCAGAACATAGGGCAATTGCAGATAATTAAGATAAAGCATCCAAGTACTAGATAATCCTAGGCATGTGTTCCATATATAGTCATACGTGCTCGCAGTGAGAACTTGCACAACATCTTTTGTCCTGCCAGCCTGTTTGCAGCGGGGCCTCAAGGGAACTACTAGCAATTAAGGTGGTCCTTTTAATAGAAAACCAGAGCAAAGCATTAACACTCCGTGAACACATGTGATCCTCACATCAAAGCCATTCCCTTTGGTTATCCCGATTTCTGTCACTTCGGGGCCATTGGTTCTGTACAACAATGTGTGTATACAACTTGCAGGTAAGACCAAAAACAATACTATCATAATGAATCAATAACATGTTCAGATCTGAAATCATGACACTCGGTCCCTAGTGACAAGCATTAAGCACAAAAAGTCGCAACAAAGTCATAAAGCACTAATAGAAAATACTAGGCACCATGCCCTAACAATCTGATGCCATTACATGAACGATCTCATCCAATCCCTACCATCCCCATAGCCTACAGTAGGGGATTACTCACTCGTAGATGGGGGAAACATGGATGGTCGATGGAGAAGTGATGGTGATGATGATAGCGATGATCTCCTCCAATTCCCCGTCCCGGCAGGGTGCCAGAACGGAGTTGCTGGTGCTGTTTCGTGGAATCTAGTGGTGGTGGCCTAGCGTAACTTCTTTTGGAAAAACATCGACCCCCCTGAGTTTTTAGGTCAGAAGGAAACTTATAGGCGAAGAGGGAGACCAAGGGGAAGTCTGGGGCGGCCAGACCACCCCTGGCGCGACCTAGGCATGCCCGCGTGGCCAGGTGGTGTGGCCTGGGCCCAGCCCCCCTCCGTCTCGTATTCTAGCTCCGGGAGTTTTCTGGTGAAATAGGATTTTTGGCATATTTTCCGGGATTTTTCCTTACAGTTGATTTTCTGCACAAAAAAGTAGACACCAAGGCAATTCTACTGAAAACAGCGTCAGTCCGCGTTAGTTGCATCCTAATCACACAAGTTTATAGGAGAAACAATAGCAAAAGTGTTCGGGATAGTAGATACGTTTTGGACGTATCAAGTAGGTAGGCTGGTCAGATCATAATGGTGAGCATCCAATGCGATGGGACGCTTTTGTTTTTTTGCTGGCCAGATCAACCAATCCCTTGTCCAGCACTTAAGTAGTACTCGTACTTGTACTAGTAGTACTGTGAATGGCGATCTTTTGAATACCCCCCCCCCCCGGATGTTTGTGAAGGAAGTGAAAAATTCGAAACCGGGAAAGTTTGAATTTCTACTCTATTTTACTCCCTCTGTTTCAAAATATAAGATGTTTTAGCTTTGCGAAAGGACTGTATCTGGATCCCTTTTAATGTATAGAGTCACTCCAAATCTAGATGAACCTACACACTAAAAGAAGTCTAGATACACTCATTTCACAAAGCTAAAACATCTTATAATTTGAAACAGAGAGAGTAATGTAGTAGTAATACTTTTTGCCACCAAGGAACAAAATGGTTCCCACCGACGCAGCTGACGAACACGCCAGACACAGACACAGAGCCGCCGACACAAGGCAGGTTGTCGGTCGACGCGCCTGCGCAGTGCCACTTTGTGGATGAGGGAGAAATTAGTCGGCCGAGGTGTGGGGTGGTGAGGCTAGTCATAGTGGGGAGTAACTTAGTACTTCCTCTGTTTCAAAATATAAGATCTTTTAGCTTTGTGGAAAGAGTGTATCTCGACTTGTTTTAGTGTGTAGGTTCATCTAGATTTGGAGTGACTCTACACATTAAAAGAGATCTAGATACACTCCTTTTACAAAGCTAAAACATCTTATATTTTGAAACGGAGGGAGTACTAACATGCATATGTTACTAGTCGAAGTTACTACCTCCATAGTGGAAAATAATATAGGTGTGGTATCATGCAAAGCCTCGTTTATTGCAATGTAGACTCATTTTGTCTTGAAATGTGGAGAACGACTAGCTGGAGCGCGCTCTCGAGGAAGTATGCGTTTCGGCTACAGCGTGTGCGTTTCTAGCCGCTCGGCAGCGCGCGTATTTCCGGCTGCACGGCAGCCCGACACGTGGCATGTGGAAGTTCACCTGCGCATATTTCCGGCCGCTCGACAGCGCGCGTATTCCCGGCCGCACTTCAGCCCGACACGTGGCTAGCTACTCATGCAGTGCACGCGACCAAAGCCATTTCAACGCAGTGCAACGAGGCAGTGCACGAGCGGTGCAACTCGTGTATTGTCAACCATAAGCAGTGTAACGCAGTACAACAAGACAGTGCATGAACCGTGCACTGCAAGAACACCGCTCAGTGCACTGCGACAGAAGGTAGTGCAAGGCAGTACAATGAGACAGTACACTGCCAGGACACCGCGCAGTGCACTGCGAACTAAGGCAGTGAAAAAAGAACAACAGGGCAGTGCATGGATGGTGCACTGCTTGGACAGTGCGCAGTGCACTGCTTGGACACCGCGCAGTGCACTACGATCGAAGACAGTGCAAACAAGGCAGTGCATCGGCGGTGCACTGCCAGAACATCACGCAGTGCACTGCGACCTTAGGCAGTGCAGCGCAGTACAACAAGGCAGTGCATGGACGGTGTACTACCAGGACATCGTGTAGTGCACCGTGACCTTAGGCAGTGCAACACAGTATAACAAGGCAGTGCACTGCCAGAACACCGTGTCGTGCATTGAAACCGAAGGCACCGTGCACTAGACCAAAAGGCAGTGCAACGTACACATCAAATGCAGTATAAGGAAAAAGTTCATCAAAACATATCAACAATGGATCTAGGTTTGAAGAACTAGATGTGACTAGCAAGGCTATGAAAATGGATATTGATTTGCACTCTTCGTTTGAAAGATATCGTAGTTTTCGTGTTCAAATCTACAAAAAGAAAAGCAAAAAGGACCCGCGACCCTCTCAGCATCTACGACGTGTCGCATAGGAAAAGGCCGGGACAGCACGTGAGGCACTTAACGCCTGCCACGTGCAGGCAACAACAGCGACGCGGCGCACCCTCCTAGGAGGGTGCCCTTTTTCTAGCCTTTTCGTGAAATGTGTGATGTTAACATAGCTAGTTATCACAAGGCTCTCTTTCATCATTTAATTGCATGCCATATCATCTAAATGTTTATTGTTGGCAATACATGTAGGACTACGTTACTACGTAGTAGTACCCAAGTTACTCCCACTATGACTAGCCTGATGAGGGAGTGAAGGAGAGAGAAAACACATTTTATTTTGCGTGCATACTTATCGTGGTCCTGAAATTTACTCTACTCACAGTACCCTATACCTCGTGTCAGGAACCCATCCCAGCTTTGCTCTGACATTGCACCGCCTTCAATCCTCCTCTTCGCAACTCTCTCGCTGCCTCCTCTATGCTCATATAGTCTATTCTCGCTCTTTATTTTTTAACAGGAAAAAAGGAAATAATTTTTTCTTACTTGCTTTTCAGAAAATAAATTCTTTTCACTTGGAAAAATGAAATTGATTATTTTTTGTTTTTAATATCTTCGATTGTTTTCAAAACATGGCAAAATTTGTCGGCATGCAAATTCTTGGATATGGGATCATAAGTGTAAAGTACATTCTACATAAAGGACCTAAAAAGGGGAAAATTAAATCGAGGTCCATACATTTAACACAAAGGACCCTAAAATTGAGCAAAGAAAATAGTCGGGTTCGTCTCCTTCTCGAGAGAGCAGCTGGTCGAGCCATACTCTTCATACTACTTCCTCTTCGATTGTTTTCAAAATATGGCCAAATCTATTGCCTTTCAAATTCTTGAATATGGGATCATCAACATAAAGTATGATGTAGAGATATGGCCTTGACCTCGTGGTCGCTCGGCTTGAAAATCCAAGATTTTTTCATACTTGTTGACAACTATGCTTAAATTCGTTGAAATTTCATCACTTACTTAGGTTAGCATTTTACACGGTCCGTGGGAGTACATTCTACATCAAAGACCTAAAAAGGGGAAATTACATCGAGGTCCATACATTTAGCACAAAGGACCCTAAAGTTGAGCAAAGAAAACAATCGGGTTCGGCTCCTTCTCAAGAGAGCACTTGATCGAGCCATACTCTTCATACTACTTTCTCTTTGACTGTTTTCACAAAATGGCCAAATCTATTGCCATGCAATTTCCTGGATACTCGCTCATCAGAATAAAGTATGATGTAGAGATATAGCCTCGACCTTGTGGTTGTTCGGCTTGAAATCAAATTATGTTCATACTCGTTGACAACTATAAGCTGAGTTTGTTTAAATTTCACCACTTACTTTTAGGTTAGAATTTTACACAGTCGATGGGAGTACATTTTACAATAAGGAGGAAAATTACATCGAGGTCCATACATTTAGCACAAAGGACCCTAATATTAAGCAAGCAAAACAGGAGGGTTCGGTTCCTTCTCGAGAGTGTAGCTGATCGAGCCACACTCTTCATACTACTTCATCTTCGATTGTTTTGAAAATATGGCCAAATTTGTCGATATGCAAATTCTTGAATTGGGATCATCAACATAAAGTATGATGTAAATATGGCCTTGACCTTGGTCGTTCGTCTTGAAATACAAGAATGGTTCGTACCCGTTGACAACTAAGCTTAAATTCATGTAAATGTCACCACTTATTTTTAGGTTAGAACTTTACATAGTTAATCGGAGTACATTTCACATCAGGGACCTCAAAAAAGAAAAAATTACGTCGAGGTCCATACATCTAGCATAAAGGACCCTAAAAGGAAAAAATTCTGGTTCGGCTCCTTCTCGAGAGATCAGCTGATCTGAGCCAAACTCTTGATACTACTTCCTCTTTGATTGTTTTCAAAATATGGCCAAATTTGTTGCCATGCAAATTCTCTCATATGTGATCATCAACATAATGTATGATGGTTGATATATATGGCCTTGACCTTGCTCGTCTGGCTTGAAATTAAATAATGGTCATACTCGTTGACCAGAACCTAAAAATTTGTTGAAATTTCACCACTTACACTTTTAGGTTAGAATTTTACACGGGCATGGAAGTACATTTTACATCAAGGACCTAAAAGGGGAAAATTACATCGAGGTCCATACATTTAGCACAAAGGACCCTAAAATTTAGCAAGGAAAATAGTCGGGTTCAGCTCCTTCTCGAGAGAGTAGCAGAACAAACCATACTATTCATACTACTTCATCTTCGATTGTTTTTAAAATATGGCAAAATTTGTCGGGGTGCAAATTTTTGAATATGGGATCATTACCTTGGTCGTTCATCTTGAAATCCCAGAATGGTTTATACTTGTTGACAACTAAGCTTAAACTCATTAAAATTTCACCACTTACTTTTAGGTTAGATTTTTACACGGTTGGTTAGAGTACATTTTACACGAGGGACGCAAAATAAGCAATAATTACATTGAGGTCCATACATTTATCATAAATCTCCCTAAAAGGAAAAAAATTCTGGTTCGGCTCCTTCTCGAGAAATCAGCTCATCTAAACCAAACTCTACACACTACTTCCTCTTTGATTGTTTTCAAAATAGGGCAATTTGTCGCCATGCAAATTCTCTCATATGGGATCATCAACATAAAGTATGATTGATATGGCTTTGACCTTGGTCGTTCGGCTTGAAATCCAATAATGGTCATACTCGTTGCCAAGTAAGCTTAAAATCATCGAAGTTTCACCGCTTACACTTTTAGGTTAGAATTTTACATGAGTGTGGAAGTACATTTGACATCAAGGACCTCTAAAAAGTGAAAATTACACCGAGGTACATACATTTAGCACAAAGGACCCTTATATTAAGCAAGGAAAACAGTCGGGTTTGACTCCTTCTCTAGAGAGCAGCTGATCGAGCCACACTCTTCACACAACTTCATCTTCGATTGTTTTCAAAATATGGCCAAATTTGTCTGCAAGCAAATTCTTGGATATGAGATCATATGCATAAATACGGTGTAGATATGTCTTGACCTTGGCCGTTTGTATTGAAAATCGAAGAATATGGTTCATACTCGTTGACAACTAAGATTAAATTCGTTTAAATTTCACGACTTACTTTTAGTTTATAATTTTACACGGTCGGTGGGAGTACATTTTACATCAAGGACCTAAAGAGGAAAAATTACATGGAGGTCCATACATTCAGCACAAAGGACCCTACAAAGGAAAACTTTTTGTTCCGTCTCCTTATCAAGAGACCAGTTGATCTGAGCCAAACTCTTCGTACTACTTACTCTTTGATTATTTTAAAAATATGGCCAAATCTGTTGCCATGCAGATTCTCTGATATGGGATCATCAGCATATAGTATGATGTTTATATGGCCTTGACCTTGGTCGTTCGACTGAAATCCAAGAATGTTCATACTCATTGATAAGTAAGCTTAGAATCGTCTAAATTTCACCACTTACACTTTTAGGTTAGAATTTTACATGGTCTGTGGAAGTACATTTTACATCAAGTACCCAAAAAAGGGAAAATTACATCGATGTCCATACATTTAGTACCCCCCTAGAAATAAGCAAGGAAAACAGTCATGTATGGCTCCTTCTCGAGAGAGCAGCTGATTGAGCCATACACTTCGTACTACTTCATCTTCGATTGTTTTCAAAATATGTCCAAATCTATCGGCATGCTAATTCTTGGACATGGGATCATCACCATAAAGTATGATGTTGATATGGCCTTGACCTTGGTCGTTCAGCTTGAAATCTAAGAATTTTCATACTCGTTCACAACTAAGCTTAAATTTATTCAAATTTCACAACTTACACTTTTTGGATAGAATTTTACACACATGGTGGGGGTACATTTACACCAAGGACCTAAAAAGGTAAAATTACACTGAGGTCCATGCATTTAGCATAAAGGACCATAAAATTTAGCAAAGAAAACAGTCGGGTTCGTCTCCTCGAGAGAGCAGATGATCGGGCCCTACTCTTCATACTACTTCCACTTTGATTTACAAGAAAGATTTATTGTGGAGGGAACTAGGAGCAGAGTAGTACTATTCTGAAGGGAACTAGAGTAGAGGAACATGCATCCGTTTCATTTTATTCAACCTCGCCTATACGCTCTATCCCCACTTCTACGCCAAGCATCGTCGTTCTTCTACTCCACAATGCCGCTTTCCGATCCTATTCACCACGCAGTATGAGAGTGTTTGTTCTTCTCCTTGTGCCGCCTACCCCTATCGATCTTCCCTCTTGTCTAGAAAACCAAATCAAGCCACTGTCCCGACTTCCATCAGCTCCCTTGCGATGGCAGGACCGAGCAAGTAGAGTGATGATTCTGAAATGTTCCAACATGATTTTACCGAAGGCCCGCTTGAAGAACTCATAACCAGATGCGACGTCATCACCGCCGCAAGCCTTGCCGGTTCGTCCTAACATCTTCTTGACTTGGCAAAATATAGTGCACCTTTACATGCTTCTTAGCCATTTGGCCTCCCCTATGTTCTTCATTCTCACCCGACTAAGAAACCATGGGAATGCAACGAGTACTTTGAGGGCAAGGGCACGACATGCAAGCTGACGCCGCTGGACAGGTTCTCCTCTGACGCTGTTTTCCCGAATTGTATGGGTAAGCAATGGGTAGGTGCCAATGGAGATTGGATCGCCACTGTTGGGTCTGAGTGCAAGTGGGAGCTTGTCAATGTGTACACTCATCAACGCGTTCCTCTCCCACAAGTCAATGAATTTGTACCCACCAACGATCCATTTACATTCATGCATAATGATCGCCCTATTCTCCTCCGGAAGATTGCTATTTTCCAAGCTCCCACAGCTGCGGCTGATTATTTAGATTTCTCTCTTGTCGTTATCTTCGCTTACTCAATTGCTACCCTTGATGGCGATGAGTATGCATGGACAGTTCTTGAGAACCAGTTCTAGTGCTATTTCAGATACAGCGATGCACTTATCCACAAGGGTCTGGTGTTTGCAGCCACTGGGAGTGGCAATGTTTATATTTGGAATCATCTGTATTTTGGTAAGTTTGATCCATTCCTGTTCTAAACACTAGCTTCAATTTTAATGGATGTAAACTAGTGTTGGCTGATTTGGCCGTCATTTCTTTTTGTAGGTCCTATTCTGCTCCCGTCACCACCTGTCGCACATCTCGAGGAGGGAAACCTTGATGCCATAGATGATGACAAGCACGAACCTGGTTTATGGTTCTTAGTAATATCTGCAGATGAATATCGCCTTCTTCTTATCCATACCATGGGCGTTACTGATGAGGAGTTTTATGGCGGTACTTATTATGGTCATGGCAATCATGTTGCTGATCATAGTGTTGATCGCTGTGGTCGCACTTGTGGCACCTATGCTACTGGGTTTGGCTGCAAGATGTACTCAAAGGAAACTGCTTACTTGTATCCACCTATAAGCCATGGATAGAGATTGCTAACTTGGGAGCATATTCCCTTTTCCTTGAATTGAACTATTCGATTAATATTGAAGTAGGCGGTGCAGATGTTGCCCCAGGATATCTGACGAGAAGCAACTGTGTCTACACCTCCCACCATGCAATAGGACTTGGATATACGCCGTTTCCTGAAATATGCTGCTTCAGTCTAAATACCGAAGAAGAAGCTGTTGGTTTCTCAACCAACGTTGCATGGAAATCTTTGGAGACTCCATTATGGTTCATCCCGAGCATCGCCAATGCCCGCGATTGGAACCAAACTACCGTAAGTAATCGTAATACTATGTAATAGGATTACTCAGTTTAGATCAAGTGCAGTAGATGGTCTTGATTTTCTTTTGTAACTTGGCCTTGTCATAAACTCATAATCTAGACAAGGCTTTGGGCACTTTGAGTTACCTATGGATATCACACACATGCATTAATGCAAGAAGGAGGCATGCACACAAAAGTAGACTTGATCGTCAGTTTTGTTTCTTCCAATGACGAGTGTTCTGAGAAAAGGGCAAATTGAATCTGTCACTTTGAAATGTTGCTGAATATGTCCAAGTGACGCTGAATGTGAACTGTGAATCAGTCGATATTTTTCTTTCTTATTATGTACTTCTACATCTTTCAAATGCTACTGAACATATCAAAAGTTTTGTTTGGTACTTGTTCAGATCGACTGGTCGAGTGTAGAATATGGTCTCGCTTTCCTTTTGAATCAGTCCTTGCGACATCTATTGAATTTCAATGTCTACATTGCTGAATCTGTCAATTCTTTTGGTCATTGTCTGTGTACTGCCACAATCTATCAAATGATGCTGAATATGAACCGGGAATCTATCTGATATTTTTACGGTCTATTCTATACTTCTGAATCCTCCAAATGCTACTAAATCTGTCAAATGTTCTATCGTTAATATTAGTACAATATTTTGTAGAACAAACTATGATGTACTGGTACTTGGTTAGATAAAGTGCACCTGATTGTCTTGCTTTTCTTTTGAAACTTAGGATTGTTACAATTATCTGGATGAGTCTTGGGCATTTTGGGTTGCTATGGGCGGTCACAGAGGCATTGATGTAAGGAGGAGGTACTGATGTCTACGCACTTCTATTCTTGTAGACACTTGTTGGGCCTCCAAGTGCAGAGGTTTGTAGAACAGCAGCAAGTTTCCCTTAAGTGGATTACCGAAGGTTTATCGAACTCAGGGAGGAAGTGGTCAAAGGTATCCCTCTCAAGCAACCGAGCAATCAAGATACAAGAAGTCTCTTGTGTCCCCAACACATCCAATACACTTGTCAGGTGTATAGGTGCACTAGTTCGGCGAAGAGATAGTGAAATACAAGTGGTATGGATAATTATAAGTGGTAACGGTGCCAGAAAAGAGCTTGACGGGTAGGAACAGACTAAAGGCAATCTGAAAGAAAGATGGAAGCAAGCAAACATGTAATAGATCTAGTTGCAAACGGTGTTTCAATGCTTAGAAACAAGGCCTAGGGATCATACTTTTACTAGTGAACACTCTCATACAAATATCATCTCTTTATGATACTACTCTGAACTACTCTCCGGTTGGACACTCTAATCCATGGTAGGGCTATAACAGCACACCTCAAAGTTCGCTTTCCCCATCTAGAAAACCCCACACTATCACCTTGAGCGCTAGATGGTTCCAACAAACACCACAATTTCATAGAGACATCCAACTCCAAATATAAGTCATAACAAGTATTTGTAATCTCTAGCCTAAGTGCCACCATGGTGTGCATGCTATCACTTTCACACACGTGGGGAGATCTAGAGATCTATTAAAGCACTTGAGTAGCAAGGTAGATCTACTTGATTACAAAGCTCATGATCACAATATGATCATGCATAGAGCGGGAGATGAACACATAGCTACCGGTAAAACCCTTAGCCTCGAGAGAGAACTACTCCCTCCACATCATGGGAATCAGCAACGGCGATGGAGATGGCGGTGGAGATCGATGGAGATGGCTCTGGTGACACTTCCCCATCCAGGCAGGGTGCCGTAATAGAGACTTTCTGTCCCCCGAATCTCCCCTTTGGTGGCGGCGGTGCTACAGAACTTTTCGTGGCTGGAGGCTGGATTATTTAGGGTTTCTACATCGGAGGCTTCTTGTAGGAGAAAGGGCGATGTCAGAGGGTGGACCAGGGGCCCACACCACCTGGTGGCGTGGCTAGGGGACCTCGCGCCACCACATGGTGTGGCCAGCCCATGGCCCCTCTGCGTATCGTCTTCTAGCTCTGTGAGTCTTCCGGTAAAATATCGACTTTGGCTTTTGTCTGGTCCAATTCCGAGAATATTCATTTTCTGGCTTTCTGGAACCAAAAACAGAAGTAAATAGGCAACTGGCACTGTGGCATCTTGTTAATAGGTTAGTTCCAGAAAATGTGTAAAAGTACTCCAAAGTGTGGACAAAACATAAGAAAGTAGATATAAAACAAGCATGGAACATCAAAAATTATACATACGTTTGCAACATATCAACATCCCCAATCTTAACTCCTGCTCGTCCTTGAGTAGGTAAGTGATAAAAATAATATTTTTTTACATGGCATGCACCATCACAATCAAGCTCAAACCATTTGCAAGCATTGAAAGCTGGGATCAAAGTACTCTAAACATGAGCATGAAAGATGAAGTTCTAACAATAAGATCATGAAAGGATACAAACAAAGATCATGAATAGCAATGCATTGAAAGACGTTTATTTGTTTCACATATAGAAAACATAACATAGTGGCATTCAGCTTGTCCCTCATGGAGTAGCAAAACATAAATTCATAGGACACCTTCAAAGTTCATAAGGGTGACTAGATACAAATAGTTCAAGAACAAGCAATATCAAAGTTATGAATCAATCAACAAGTCTTGGGACAATGCACATTAAACTAAGAATGGCCACTGTGCTCTCTTAATAGGTGCATAAAGATAGAAGATGGAGACTCGACATAAAAGTAAAAGAAAGGCCTTCATAGAAGGAAGCAGGGATTCATGTCTCATAAAGAGCTTCCAAAAATTATGGTACTTATTAGATTTCATATCTCATTGCCCGTATCATAAGCATCTTGAAGTGATTAAGGTTAAAGTGAACAAACTATGGAGTATATGCTTGACAAAGTATAAGTTGGAAATCTCATGTCCCTTGAATACGAGGGTCGCTCCTCATGCTACGCAAGTTTAGTTACCGGTAAGTTCTTGTCATAGTAAGTACATGTGTATCATAGAGAACCGCCAACGGGGTACCCCTTGCCCGATGATACGGAAGAATCCCTGTATCAAAATGACAAGGCAATCAGACAATAAGCATCTCAGCAATCTTCTTATTTACCATGGAAAAATGGTGATTTTTTCTCTCTTTCCTCTTTTCTCATTTTTTTTCTCTTTTTCTCAATCTCTATCTCTTTATTTATAAGAAGAATGCTTCATAGATTTCTCATTATGGTTACGCTGCAAGTTTCCACCATGATTAGGCATGTATTAGACCAGTTGCCCAAGCGTTTCTCTAACACACATACATAACTCCATGGACTTACAATCTCCCCTTTCATTTCACACCGACGATATCCATAAACAAAAGAGCATGATATCAACTCGGTACAATGTTGAAAGTGATCCCCATGACAGCATGGTTATGCTAATCCCCAATGTATAAGTGCAAGCATATACAACAAAGATGACACAATGGTTCAAGTTTATTATGGGAAAGAAAAGTAAAGTGTTCCATCAAGTTCGTGGGAGCTTTAATCACTAGTTTTCTCATAACAAGTTTAATTTGGAAGGTAGATAAAAACATGAATATACTTGGAATAGCAAATGTTAATAGGTAGGTATGGTGGACTCTTTGGAATAACTTGGTTTTATTTAGATTTGGATGCATGAGTAGAACTCACACTTGGTTATGGAGGCTAGCAAAAGACTGGGAGCGACCAACTAAGAGAGCAATAATGGCCATAATCATGCAAAGCGATAGAACATCATTAATTAAAGCATAAAGTGATATTACAAGTCAAAAACTAAATGATCATAGAGGCTATGGTGACTTGGTATAGTCTTAACATGGTGTGAGCATGCGCCAAGTCAACCCAAATAAAGCATCAAATGAGAATACCACAATATTATGCTTTGGTATGGTAAAACAACGCATGATTCTTTCAAGGCACATTAAGCAATCTCAGTTGTTTATAACATGTCATGCTATAGAAAAAATCACTAAGCATAAAGTCAAAGCAACATCAAGCATGGCATGATAAAGTCTAAGTCACAGTCAAAAACAAACTCCTTTTTGTACCACTAACGCATGAAGCTTTCTACTCTCTTCCAACACCAATCAACTTATTTGAAAGAACTCACAAAGATACTAATAAATAAATATCAGTGTGCTTGTCTCACAAATCCAATAAAGAAGGTCTAAAAATTTCTAAGCTGAAAGCAGAAGAAATCTAAGGCTAAACACAGTGCTAGCAAAAGAGAACACTCACAAAACAATAAGAATGAAAACTAGAGTGTTCTAGGAAATGAATAACAAGGTGTGTCTCTCTCCAAAAGAAGTGCGTTCGGATCCAACCAACTTACTTAAGCAAACCAAACAAAATAAAAATAAAAACAAAAACAAAAACGCTCCAAGAAAAACACAATTGTGCATAAATGAAGTGTTTTGGAAGAAAACCTGAGATTTTTATTGATGAAGAAGGGGATGCCTTGGGCATCCCCAAGCTTTGACGCTTGTACTTCTTGAATATTTCTTGTGGTGACACGGTTGGCATCCCCAAGCTTGAGCTTTTGTCCGTACTTCATCTTATCACATTATTCTTCTCCTACACTTGAAAATTTCCTTCATACAAAACTTCACACAATCTTCATTAGCAACATTAGTGAACTTAAGACAACAAGTCTTTAGGTTCAGTTTAAACACAAGTAAAACTTCCATTAAAACACAAGCTACTATAGCACTTCCTTTAAAAAAAGTTCAAATGATCAAAAAGAACTCAAAGAGAAAGAGATTAAGAGGCAAATGCAAATAATGGCAGAAATCTATCAAAACAGACCAGCAGGTAAAAACCAATTTTTTCGAAGACCTTCTGTTGCTCAAATCGAAAAGTGTTGAAAAAACTAAAGTTGAATAACAACCTGGGGCAGAAGCACAAAAAATTACAGCTCGAACCGACGTATAGAGATTTATCACAAATTTCTACAGCGAAGCACAAAAATCTGTTTCGGGACATCAACTTTCCCAAGCATTACTTCTCTCTCATTAGAGGTTACTCTTGGCACAAAAACCACAAAAAATGATGAGGAGAGGTTATTACTGAAGCAATAACTTCCAAGACTCAACTAAAACTTTTTGTTTATCTCCCAATAAGTACTTTTATTTAACGCCTTTAAGTTAAGCATGATAGTTTGAGAAGATGCTCACATAAGACATATGAATTGAAGTAAAAGAGAGCATCAAGAAGAAAATTCAAAGCACATTTAAGTCTAACCCACTTCCTATGCATAGGAATCTTGAAAAGAAACAAGTCATGAAAGCACAAAGCAACAAGCATAGGAAGGCAAAACAAGTGCAACTTCAAAAATTTCAACATAAAGAGGGGAAACTTAATATTATTGAGATGCATAAAACCATGTTTCCCTCTCTTATAATAACTTCCAGTAGCATCATGAATAAAATTAACAATTATTAATCTCCACATAAGCATAGTCATTCTTATTAATTATAGTGGGAGCAAATTCGACAAAATAGCTATCATTATTATTCTCATCACCATAGTCATCAAATATAGGAGGCATATTGTAATCATAATTAATTTTCACCTCAATAGTAGGTGGATTGAAAATATCATATTCATCATTGTAATCATCATATATTGGAGGCATAGTATCATCAAAGTAAATTTTCTCCTCTGTGCTTAGGGGACTAAAGAGATCATTTTCAATAACTATCTTCCCCAAGCTTAGACTTTTCCATAGCATTAGAAATAATGGTGTTCAAAGAACTCATACTAATAACACTGCTATTAGTACGCAAATAAAGTTCCATAGGTTTTTTAATTTTCTCTTCAAACACTTCATGTTCTAACTCAAGATAAATACTATAAAGCTCTCTAATCTTTTTGTTGTTTTCCATTAAGCCTAACTAGTGAAAACAAGAAACAAAAGACAAAATTGCAGAATCTAAAGGAAATAACTTCGAGCACTCACACCGGAGGATGTGAGTACCTTTTACCTTACCTCCGTGGCAACAGCGCCAGAAAATAGCTTGATGTCTACGCACTTCTATTCTTGCAGACACTTGTTGGGCCACCAAGTGCAGAGGTTTGTAGAATAGCAGCAAGTTTCCCTTAAATGGATTACCCAAGGTTTATCAAACTCAAGGAGGAAGTGGTCAAAGGTATCCCTCTCAAGTAACCCTGCAATCAAGATACAAGTCTCTTGTGTCCCCAACACACCCAATACACTTGTCAAGTGTATGGGTGCACTAGTTCGGTGAAGAGATAGTCAAATACAAGTGGTATAGATAATTATAAGTGGTAACGGTGCCAGAAATGAGCTTGGCGGGTAGGAAGAGACTAAAGGCAATCTGAAATAAATTTGAAAGCAAGCAAACATGTAACAGATCTAGTTGCAAATGGTGTTTCAATGCTTAGAAACAAGGCCTAGGGATCATACTTTCACTAGTGAACTCATATAAATATCATCTCTTTATGATACTACTCTGAACTACTCTCCGGTTGGACACTCTAATCCATGGTAGGGCTATAACAGCACACCTCAAAGTTCGCTTTCCCCAACTAGATAACCCCTCACTATCACCTTGAGCGCAAGATGGTTCCAACAAACACCACAATTTCATAGACACATCCAACTCCAAATATAACTCATAAGAAGTATTTTAATCTCTAGCCTAAGTGCCACCATGGTGTGCACGCTATCACTTTCACACACGTGGGGAGAGCCAGATATCTATTAAAGCACTTGAGTAGAAAGGTAGATCTACTTGATTACAAAGCTCATGATGACAATATGATCATGCATAGAGAGAGATGAACACATAGCTACCGGTAGAACCCTTAGCCTCGAGAGAGAACTACTCCCTCCTCATCATGGGAATCAGCAACGGTGATGGAGATGGCGGTGGAGATCGATGGAGATGGCTCCGGGGGCATTTCCCTGTCCCGGCAGGGTGCCGGAATAGTCACATTCTGTCCCCCGTATATCCCCTTTTGTCGCGGCAGTGTTGCGGATCTTTTCGTGGCTGGAGGTTGGATTATTAGGGTTTTTGCATCGGAGGCTTCTTATAGGAAAAATGGTGATGTTAGAGGGTGGACCAGGGGCCCACACCACCTGGTGGCGCGGCCAGGGGGACCCGTCCCACCACATGGTGTGGCCAGCCCCTGGCCCCTCTCCGTCTCGTCTTCTGGCAAAATATCGATTTTGGCTTTTGTCCAGTCCAATGCTAAGAATATTCATTTTCTGGCTTTTCTGGAACCAAAAATAGAAGAAAATAGACAACTGGCACTATGGCATCTTGTTAATAGGTTAGTTCCAGAAAATGTGTAAAAGTACTCCAAACTGTGGACAAAACATAAGAAAGTAGATATAAAACAAGCACGGAACATCAAAAAATATAGATACGTTTACAACGTATCAGGTACTCACACAGAAGCCCACTTGATTTTCAGTTTTGCTTGCTCCAATGATTGAGTCTATTCGGAGAATAGGCCAAACTTATCATGGGCAAGTTTTTTTAGCTGAAACAAGAACTGATTCTCTATATACATCTATTGAATTTCAAGCAGGAAAGCTACTGAATCTCTCAAATGTTCTATCATTGCTATTATTAAAGCATTTGTGCAACTAATACTGATGTACTGGTATTGTATTTCATTGTTTGTATTGCTGCATTGGTGACTTTTGAAATGCTGCTGAATTGGTCAAGTGCTCCCGAATATTAACTTCGAATCCGTTGATAATTTTTCTACCTTATTCTGTACTGCTGAATTTTGACATGAATATCTGCCAAAAAGAGTTATCGTTTTTCCCTTGCCCTTGCTGAGATATTTGTTTCAAATCTAGTAGAGCACATCATAACGCAATTTTTATTAACCAGGAGAAGAAATCTAGTACTCCCTCCGATCCAAATTAATGTACTCACATTTGTCTAGATTCTGACATATCTAGTCATGTTTTAGTGCTAGACACGTCCGAATCTAGCCAAATCCGAGAACATTAATTTGGATCGGAGGGAGTGGAATATCTCATTCGGCCCCTCTTTAGCCCAAAACATTTTAATTCAGTCTTTTCGGGGTCAGGTACTACTGACCACGGGCCAGCGGAAATTTTAGAAAGGATCCCATGGAGCATAGCCGAGAACATATTAGTTCGTTCTTTTACGGGTCAGCGGACTGCTGAGCACAGGCCAGTGAAATTTGAGAATGAAGCTCATGGAGCATAGCCTACGGAATATAACCCACGTAGAGCAATAACCAAACTCTTTTTAATTCGACCTTTTGGGCATTCCCCCCCCCCCCCCACACCTCTCATAATAAAAAAACTCTTCCTACCCATGTTTTTAAGAAAATACCCCATTATGTGGCATTTAATAAATTGAGATGCCAGGAGCGCTGCCCTATTATGTTTTAAAAGAGATAAACATAAACACATAAAATATTTTAAAAAGACTAATTTGTAGTACTAATAAAAGTTTAATGATATTTTTTCTATAAATATCTTTGTTGTATTTGGCACTCAGTTTACGTTTATTTGATTTGAAGGTTTTTTTGTTCGAATCGCCTTTGTGTGTGTGTATCTTGGGTTTACATTTTTTTCCTTCTAACAATATTGCATTACGAACCCACCAGCATGCAATGTCCCTGGAGTTTTTTTTGAGGGCGGGTTCGAAACAATAGTTTAAATACTTGTACAGAGAGGCTCGCATCAGGGACCCACCAGACAGAACATACAAGGCTGCATCGGGGACCCTTAAGAAAGAACATGCCAGAGAGGCTGACATAAGGGCCCCAGCAGTAAGACCATACATGGCTGCCACGGTGAAAACAGCGGACACGGCCGAAAAAAAGTCCATCATACACACGTTACACTTATAGAGAAGCTGACATATCGGACCCAGCAGGACCAAGCATAGCCCATGAAATTAGCCTATCAGCCCCAAGCATAGCCCAATACCTTTTAATTCGGCCTTTTCGTGGTCTTGTGGCCACCGACCGTAGCCCATTCAATTTAGGAGTGAGCCCATGGAATATAAGCCATGACGAATAGGGCATCCGCCCCGAGTTATCCTAGAATCTTTTTAATTTGGCATTTCTGAGCATTTTTTGGACTTTGAGGCTGACATATGGGACCCGAAAAAACAGTCCAACATACACACGTTTCTTTCAAATAGAGGCTGTCAGCTGGGACATAGCATAGACACATTTCCTGCACAGAGGTGGTTGACATCTAGGACCCAGCAAGTTGCCAAGGTCAAAATAGCGGACATGGCCAAAAAAATATCATACGCATGTTTCATTTATAGAGAGGCTGATATGTGGGACCCAGCAGCACTACCTTATACAGATGCTGCATCGAGCAACGTAGCCGGTTTGAAAAAGGGAGGCGCGAGCGAGAAAAAAGTTCAGCATGTACACGTTTCTTTTAATGAGAGGCCGAAATGGGGGACCCAGCAGCATGATCAAACGGCAGATTCATCGAGCAACGCTATCTAGTTCGGAACAAGTTCACGCTAGAGAAGAAAAAATCCACCATACCCATGATTCTTCTAATGTGAGGCTGACATAAGGGACCCACCATCCTGAATCAACGGCTGATGCAGCGAGCAAACGAGCAAAGCTATCAAGTTCAGAACACGAAGGCATGACAGAGGGTAAAAAATCCATCATACACACGTTTCTTCTAATGAGAGGATGACATGTGGGGCCCAGTACCGTGATTAAACGGTAGATACATCGAATAGCGCTAGCAAGTTCGGAATAGGGTAGCATGAGCGAAGGGAAAAAATCCATCATACAGATGTTTCTTCTAATGAGAGAATGACATGTGGGGCTCAGGAGGTTGGTTAAACGGTACATGCGTTGAGCAGCGCTATCAACTCAGAACATGGTAGCTCCAGTGAAGGAAAAAATTCCATCATACACACGTTTCTTCTAATGAGAGGATGACATGTGGGGCCTAGCATCGTGATTAAACGGTAGATGCATCGAACAACGCTATCAAGTTCTGAACAAGGTAGCGCGAGTGAAGGAAAAAAAATTCATCATACACATGTTTCCTCTAATGAGAGGATGACATGTAGGGCTCAGGAGGTTGGTTAAACGGTAGATGCGTCGAGCAGCGCTATGAACTCGGAACGGGGTAGCACCAGTGAAGAAAAAAATTCCATCATACACTCGTTTCTTCTAATGAGACGATGACATGTGGGTCCCAGGAGGTTGATTAGACGGTAGATGCATCGAGCACGCTATCAACTTCCGAACAGGGTAGCGCGAGCGAAGGAAAAAAACTCCATCATACACACGATCCTTCTAATGAGAGGCTGACATGTGGGACCTAGCAGCCTGAATAAACGACACATGCCTCGAGCAACGTTATCGAGTTCAAATCAGGGAGGAGCTAGAGACACTGACGTCCGGGACCCACATGCCTCAAAATACTTCAGCGAGTCAACATCACGCGAGGAAACGAATATCTTGCTTCTGCCACGCGCTGGCCGAGCTTCCTCCATGTTTTTAGCATATCCGTCGTAGTAGAGGGCCGCGAAACTAGAAAAATAAGTTTTTCATCGGCCACGGTCGAGCCAAGAATTTTGTCGCGGAAGACGCGCCTTCTACGACGACCATCGGGCCAATTCGTTGTGGAAGGAAACTTTTCTTGTAGTGAATGGTTCGAGTTTATTAAGTGCAAGAAAGTAAAGTGTGCCATCAAGTTTGGGAGAGCTTTAATCACTAATTTTCACATAAAAAGTTTAATTCGGAAGGTATATAAAAACATGAATATACTTGGAATAGAAATAATGCTAATAGGTAGGTATGGTGGACACTTTGGAATAACTTGGTTTTATTTGGAGTTCGATGCATGAGTGGAACTCATACTTGGTACATGTGGAGGCTAGCAAAAGACTGGGAGCGACTAACTAAGAGAGAAATAAAGGCCATAATCATGCAAAGCGACAAAACATTATTAATTAAAGCATAAAGTGATATTACAAGTGGAAAACTAAATGATCATAGAGGCTATGGCGATTGGTATAGTCTTAACATGGTGTGAGCATGCGCCAAGTCAACCCAAATAAAGCATCAAAGGAGAATACCACAATATTATGCTTTTGTATGCTAAAACAACGCATGATCCCTTCAAGGCACATTAAGCAATCTCAATTGTTTGGAACAAGTCATGCTACAGCAATAATCATTAAGCATAAAGTCAAAGCAATATCAAACATGACATGATAAAGTCTAGGCCACAGTAAAACAAGACTCCTTTTGTACCACTTATAAGCATGAACTTTCCTACTCTTTTCCAATCCAAATCAACTTATTTGAAACTATGTATGAATGAGGGGGTCCAACCAATTTATTTAAGCAAACTGAGGAAAATAAAACTAAAAACAAAACGAAGACGCTCCAAGAACAACACAATTGTGCATGAAACAATAAAAATTGAAGTGTCTGAAAGAAAACCTGAGATTTTTATTGATGAAGGGCATCCCCAAGCTTTCACGCTTGTACTTCTTGGATATTTCTTGGGGTGACACGGGTGGCATCCCCTAGCTTGATATTTTGTCCATACTTCATCTTATCACATTATTCTTCCCTACACTTTAAAATTTCCTTCATAAAAAAATTTACACAATCTTCATTAGCAACATTAGTGCATTCAAGATAATAAGTCTTTAGGTTCAGTTTCAACGCAAGAAAAACTTCCATTAAAACACAAGCTACTGTAGAAATTCCTTCTAAAAGCTCAGGTGATCAAAGAGAACTCAAAGAGAAAGAGATTCAGAGGCAAATGCAAGTAATGGCAGAAATCTGTCAAAACAGACTAGTAGGTAAAAACTAATTTTTTCGAAGACCTTCTGTTGCTCAAATAAAAAAGTGTTAAACTAACTAAAGTTAGATAACAACCTGAGGCAGAAGCACAAAACATTACAGCTCAATCCAACATACAGGGATTTTTCATGAATTTTTATAGTGAAGCACAAAATCCTGTTTCGGGACAGCAACTTTCCCAAGTATATCTTGTCTCTCATTAGAGGCTATTCTTGGCACAAAAACCACACAAAAACGATAAGGAGAGGTTATTATTGAGGGAATAACTTCCAAGACTCAACAAAGGAAAAACTTACTAAATAAAAATTTGGGTTATCGCCCAATAAGTGATTTTCTTTAACGCCTTTGAGCTAGGCATAAGAAGCAAGATTCAAGTATTTTCAAATGAAGAAGCATTAAGAGCAATACCAGAAATATCTTCAACAAGGCAAGGTATCTCATCCAAATAAGTTCTAGAGGATACTCTCTCACTACTCTTGGTTTCACTATTTTCATCAAACGGGTTTTCGGGAAAATCCAATCAAAATTCTTTTCTAAGGATTCATGCATTCCTACAAGTTTAAAATGTATTGGTATTTTAGTTTCCTCTCCATTTTTGGGTTTGGTTTTGTCCACCTTTTCGCATGTACCAATAACATCTACACATGAGCCTAGCATATTAAAATGATCAAAGAATTTCCTGGCTTCCTTAACAACATCATAGAATTCTTTAAGCAAAGTTTCTAGAATAAATCTCTATTTTCAGTATCCTCAATATCTTTAAGTATAAGAAACATTACTTGCATCATGGGGTTAAGGTTAACAAACCTAGCCTCCAACATGTGAACTAAAGAAGCTGCAGCAATTTCATAATTGGGAGCAAGTTCTACTAAGGATCTATCCTCAATATCCTCATGCTTGCTAACATGATTAAGGAATTCTTCAATATTATCTTTCCCAATTATAGAGCCACTACCTATTGAAAGGTCTTTTAGAGTGAACCTAGGAATCAACATTGTGAGCTAAGAACGAGGTGACAACTATATAAAGAACTAGATTTTTTTGTGTTTTTAATAAAGGGAAGCAAACTAGTACAACTATTTTTTTTGTGTTTTTGATAAAAGAAACAAGCAAACAAAGCAGAAATAAACTAAGAAAAACAAAAAAACAAAGTAAAGAGATTGGTTGTGAGAGACTCCCCTTGTGCAGACGTCCTTACCTTCCAAGTAATGGCGCCAGAAAAAGGCTTGATGGCCCAGGATATCTCAAGCTTGTTGGGAACCCCAAGAGGAAGGTATGATGAGCACAGTAGCAAGTTTCCCTCAGTTATGAAACCAAGGTTATCGAACCAGTAGGAGCAAGGAAACAACTCCAAGGTGTTGTTACCAACTTGGAATCCTGGACAACACAACCACAGAACTTTGCCCCAACTTACAGTGAGGTTGTCAATCTCACCGGTTTTGCTGAAAACGAAGGATTAACCGTATTGTGTGGAAGATAGTAATTGCTTGCCGAAAGTAAATAGTAAACAGTAAATAGTAGATGGTATATAAATGGTAAGAGAATGGACCGGGGTATATAGTTCACTAGAGGTGATTCTCCTTAAGATAAATAACATGTTGGGTGAACAAATTACAACGGGGCAATTGACAGACTCGAGAAAGCATACCATGCATATACTAATCATCTTGAATCCTATGAGATTTGATTGGGCATTACAACATTATACATACACCGTAATCCAAATGCATCTATGACTAATAATCCACCTTGAGGTTATCATCCGAACCCCCTCTAGTATTAAGTTTCAAGCAACAGATAATTGCATTCAGCAAAGTGTGTAAAGTGAACAATATGATTGTCCCATGGACAAAGGATTGCTGTTTTCTCCCTAGTAGAAATAGCACATATAGTACCTTAGAGATTCTTGTCACGTCCCCAGATTACTAGAGGCATGAACCCACTATCGAGCATAAATACTCACTCTTGGAGTTTCTAGCATCTACTTGGCCAAGATAGCTACTAACAATAGAAAGCATGCAATATCACAAAGAACATAGACATGATAGAATCAATAATCAATATGAAATAGCATCTCAATATCCATCGGATCCCCGCAAACACAACATGTAAGATTACAAATAGATGATCTTGATCATGAACGGAGCTCACAAGATCTAAACATGATAGCACAAAGGAGGAGAACCAACCATCTAGCTACTACATGGACCCGCAGTCCAAGGATGAACTACTAACGCATCACACCGGAGGTAGTCATGGTGATGAAGAAGGCCTCCAGGGTGATCTCTCCCCTCCAACCGGGTGCCGGGAAGAGCTTCAGATCCCCCCAATCTAGGGATCGAGATGGCGGTGGCTACATACTCTTCCGTGGATTTCTAATTGGGTCTTTGATCAAGTACTTAGGGTTTTCGTCCCGGAAGGCTTTTATAGGCGAACGGGCAAGGTCGGTGGAGCACCAGGGGGCCCACACCCCTGGTGCCGCATCCCCCTAGGCCGCGCCGCCACCAGGTGTGGCCGCCCTGGTGTGCCACTTCGTCTCCCCCGGGACTCTGTGTTGCTTCGGGTAAAATATTGACTTTGGCTTTTGTCCGGTCCAATTCTGAGAATATTTCTTTACTAGATTTTCTGAAACCAAAAACAGCAGAAAATAGGCAACTGGCACTATGGCATCTTGTTAATAGGTTAGTTCCAGAAAATGTATAAAACTACCCCAAAGTGTGGACAAAACATAAGAAAGTAGATACTAAACAAGCATGGAACATCAAAAATTATAGATACGTATATGACGTATCAAGTAGTTCAGGGTAGCATAATGAAGAGAAGATATTTATATGAGAGTGTCCACTAGTGAAATTATGATCCCTATGCCTTGTTTCTAAGCATTGAAATACTGTTTACAATCAGTCCCGTTACATGTTTGCTTGCTACCACTCTTATTTCAGATTGCAATTACCACTTATAATCATCCATATTACTTGTATTTCACTATCTCTTTGCCAAACTAGTGCACCTATACACCTGACAAGTGTATTGGGTGTGTTGAGGACACAAGAGACTTCTTGTATCTTGATTGCAGAGTTGCTTGAGAGGGATACCTTTGACCACTTCCTCCCTGAGTTTGATAAACCTTGGGTGATCCACTTAAGGGTAACTTGTTGCTGTTCTACAAACCTCTGCACTTGGAGGCCCAACACTGTCTACAAGAATAGAAGCATTCGTAGATATCAAGCTATTTTCTTGCGTCGTTGCCAAGGATGTAAGGTAAAAGGTACTCACATCCTCTGGCTACTAAGCTATCTTCTAGTACTATTGCTGGTGTGTGTGACTGCTCAATGTTATTTCCTTTAGATTCTGCAATTATATCTTTTTGTTTCTTGTTTTTATTTTCACTAGTTAGGCTTAATGGAAAACAACAACAAAATTAGAGAGCTTTATAGTATTTATCTTGAGTTAGGACATGAAGTGTTTGAAGAGAAAATTAAAAAACCTATGGAACTTTATTTGTGTGCTAATAGCAATGTTATTAGTATGAATTGTTTGCACACCATTATTGCTAATGCTATGGAAAAGTCTAAGCTTGGGGAAGCTGGTTTTGATGAGCATGATAATTTTAGTCCCCCAAGCACGGAGGAGAAAATTTACTTTGATGATACTATGCCTCCAATATATGATGATTACAATGATGAATATGATATTTTCAGTCCACCTACTATTGAGGAGAAAATTAATTATGATTACAATATGCCTCCTATATTTGATGATTATGGTGATGAGAATAATAATGATAGCTATTTTGTTAAATTTGCTCCCACTACCATTAATAAGAATGACTATGCTTATAGGGAGAGTAATAAATATTTTATGCATGTGGCTCATGATAAGAATGTTTTATGTGATAGTTATATTGTTAATTTTATTCATGATGCTACTGAAATTTATTATGAGAGAGGGAAACATGGTTTCATGTATCTCAGCAATATTAAGTTTCCCCTCTTTATGTTGAAATTTTGAAGTTGCACTTGTTTTGTTTTCCTATGCTTGTTGCTTTGTGCTTTCATGACTTGTTTCTTTACAAGATTATTTTTCATAGGAAGTGGGTTAGACTTAAATTGGTTCTATATTTTCTTCTTTATTCTCTCTTTTTACTTCAATTCATATTTCTTATGTGAGCATCATCGAAATTATCATGCATATCTTAATGGCTATAAAGAAAGAGCTTTTGGGAGACAACCCATTATATTTTTACTTTCAGTTTACTTTTGTGTTGTTGAGTCTTGGAAGTTATTGCCTCTGTAATAACCTCTCCTTGTCCTTTTAGTGTGGTTTTTGTGCCAAGAATAACCTCTAATGAGAGAGAAGTAAGACTTGGGAAAGTTGCTGTCGCGAAATAGTTTTTTGTGCTTAACTCTAAAAACTCGTGAGAAATATTAGTACATCAGATTGAGCTGTAATTTTTTGTGCTTATGTCCCAGGTTATTATCTAACTTTCGTTAGTTCAGCACTTTTCGATTTGAGCAACAGAAGGTCTTCAACAAAATTGGTTTTTACCTGCTGGTCTGTTTTGATAGATTTCTGCTATTATTTGCATTTGCCTCTTAATTTCTTTCTCTTTGAGTTCTCTTTGATCACTTGAGATTTTAGAAGGAATTTCTACAGTATCTTGTGTTTTAATGGAAGTTTTACTTGTGATGAAACTAAACCATAGGACCAATTATCTTGAATACACTAATGTTGCTAATGAGGATTGTGTGAAGTTTTGTATGAAGGGAAATTTTCAAGTGTAGGGGAAGAATAATGTGATAAGATGAAATATGGACAAAAGCTCAAGCTTGGAGATGCCACCCGTGTCACCCCAAGAAATATTCAAGAATTACAAGCGTCAAAGCTTGGGGATGCCCAAGGCATCCCCTTCTTCATCAATAAAAATCTCAGGTTTTCTTCCAAAACACTTCATTTTTATTGTTTTATGCACAATTGTGTTGTTCTTGGAGCGTCTTCGTTTTTTCTTTTAGTTTTATTTTGTTTGGTTTGCTTAAACAAGTTGGTTGGATCCCAACACACTTCTGTTGGAGAGAGACACACCCTGTTGTTCATTGCCTAGAACACTCTAGTTTTCACTCTTATTGTTCTGTGAGTGTTCTCCTTTGATAGCACTGTGTTTAGCTTTAGTTTTCGATTAGTGTTGGAAAAGAGTAGGATGTTTGATACTTATAGTGGTACAAAAGGAAGCTTGTTTTGACTATGACTTAGACTTTATCAATTTATGCTAGATGTTTCTTTGACTTTATGCTTAGTGGTACAAAAGGAAGCTTTGCATGATTATGGCCATTAGTTCTCTCTTAGTTCGTCGCTCCCCGTTTTTTGCTAGCCTCCACATGTACCAATTATGAGTTCCACTCATGCATCCAACCCCCAAGAAAACCAAGTTGTTCCATAGAGTCCACTATAAATTCCTATGCATGGTGTGTTACACCATTCCAAGTATATTCATGCTTTTATGTACCTTTCAAATTAAACTTGTTATGTGAAAATTAGTTATTAAAGCTCTCACTAACTTGATGGAACACTTTACTTTCTTGCACTTAATAAACTTGAACCATTGCGTCCATCTATGTTACATATATGCTTGCACTTTATAAGTTAAGAAATAGAAGAACCATGTTGTCATGGGGAACGCTTTCAACATTGCACTTATTATTCAATTGATATCATGTTCTTTTGTTTATGTATCCCGGCGGTGTGAAATAAAAGGGGAACTTGTAAGCTCATGGAGTTTGTATATGTATTAGAGAAACGCCTGGGCGGCTAGCCTAAGCCATGGTGGAAACTTGCAACATAACCATAGTGAGCATTCTGTGAAGCATCCTCAATAAAAACCTATGCAAATAGAAAATAAAAAGATTGATGAGATGCTCATTGTCTGTTGCCTTGTCATTTTGGTATGGGACAACTCCTGTATCATGGGGCAAGGGGTACCCCGTTGGCGGTTCTCCATGATACACATGTACTTACAATGACTAAAGTTCAGTAGCATGAGGTCAGGTACTCGTAGGCAAGGGGCATGAGATTTTTGACTTATAACTTGTCAAGCATATCCTCATATTGGTTCACTTTAACCTTAATCACCTAAAGATGCTTATGACAGGGGTAATGAGAGCTGAAAGCTAATAAGTACCATAATTTTTGGAAGCTCTTTATGAAACTTGAAATCCCTGCTTCCCTCTTATGAAGGGCCTTTCTTTTTACTTTTATGTTGACTCTCCATCTTCTATCTTTATGCACCAATTGAGAGAGCATAGTGATCATTCTTAATTTAATGTTCATTGTCCCAAAACTTGTTGATAGATTCATAACTTTGATATTTCCTTCTCTTAAATTATATGTATCTAGTCACCCATATGAACTTTGAAGGTGTCCTATGCATTTATGTTTTGCTATACCATGAGGGACAAGCTGAATACCATTCTTATTATGTTTTCTATATGTGAAACAAACAAATGTCTTTTAATGCATTGTTATTCATGAATCTTTTGTTTGTACCTTTTTCATGTTACAACATAGTTTCTATGTCTTATTGTTAGAACTATGTCTTTCATGTTCATGTTAGAGTACTTTGATCCCAGCCATCAATGATTTATAAATACCTTGATCAAGATTATGATGGTGCATGTCACCTCAAAAATTATTCTTTTTATCACTTACCTACTTGAGGACGACCAGGAGTTAAGCTTGGGGATGTTCATACGTCGTAAATGTATCTATAATTTTTGATGTTCCATGTTGGTTTCGTATCTACTTTTTATGTTTTGTTCACACTTTGAGGTATTTTTATACATTTTCCGGAAATAACCTATTAACAAGATGCCACAATGCCAGTTGCTTGTTTTGTGCTATTTTTGGTTTCAGAAAAGCCAGAAAAGAAATATTCTCAGAATTGGACGAAACAAAAGCCGAAGTTCCTATTTTTCCCGACACGACACAGAGTCCAAAGGGGAGACGGAGGGGAGCCAGGGGCAGGCACACCCTAGGGTGGCACGGGTCACCCCTGACCAAACCACCCGATGGTGTGGCCACCCTGGCCCACCTCTAGCATCGCCTCTTCACCTATATATTCCCCCGGGACAAAAACCCTAAGGACTAGATCAGAATTCCACGAAAAGTTCCGCAGCGCCGCCACCACCGAAGAGGAGATTCGGGGGATCGAAGTATCTGTTCCGGCACCCTGTAGGGATGGGGAAGTGCCCCGGAGCCATATCCATCGACTCCACTGCCATCTCCATCGCCATTGCTGGCTCCCATGAGGAGGAGGGATTATTTATCTCTCGAGGCTAAGGGCTCTACAAATAGCTATGTGTTCACCTCTCTCTATATGCGTGATCTTATTGAGGTCATGATATTTGTAATAGATCTATTCTTCTACTTAAGTTCTTTAATTAATCTCTTCTTATCCCCACGTGTGTGAAGTTGACAGTGTGCACACCGTGTGGCACTTTGGCTAAGGTTACATAAATACTTATCATGAATATAATTTGAGTTGGATGTCTCTATGAGATTGTGGTGTTTGTTGGAACCATCTAGCGCTCAACGTGATAGTGAGGGGTTATCTAGATGGGGAACGCGAAATTTAAGGTGTGTTGATATAGCCCTACATCGTCCAACCAGAAACTAGTTCAGGGTAGCGTAATGAAGAGAAGATATTTATATGAGAGTGTCCACTAGTGAAAGTATGATCCCTAGGCCTTGTTTCTAAGCATTGAAACACCATTTACAATCATTCCTGTTACATGTTTGCTTGCTGCCACTCTTATTTTAGATTGCAATTACCACTTATAATCATCCATATTACATGTATTTCACTATCTCTTCGCCAAACTAGTGCACCTATACACCCAACAAGTGTATTGGGTGTTTTGGGGACACAAGAGACTTCTTGTATCTTGATTGCAGTGTTGCTTGAGAGGGATACCTTTGACCACTTCCTCCCTGAGTTCGATAAACCTTGGGTGATCCACTTAAGGGAAACTTGCTGCTGTTCTACAAACCTCTGCACTTGGAGGCCCAACACTTTCTACAAGAATAGAAGCATGGGTATACATCACTCGACAAGGAGCAGGCCGTATATCACCTTGTCAGTTGGAGTGACCAAGGGGTTGCCAGCTGCTTATGTGGACTGCGGTGGCAGAATGTTTGCTGTGTTCACAGCACTAGGCCCGGTAGTGTGTTCCTGTGGCTGCTGGGGGGATAGTCGGTGGAGGCATAGCTTTAGCCGGACCAGGTGGATCGACGGGTTTCTTGCCTTTAGCTGCCGCAGCTCCTGCCTCCGCCGCTGCTAGCAGAGCTTTTCCAGCTGCCTAGTTCTGCTGGTCTTCTTCTATCATGTTCCCGATGGCCACCATGGGACACCGCCGGGATCAGGGTTAAACAAATCCCAGACCTTAGCCTGACATAATCTTAAACTATAGCTTGAGGATATCCAATGTGAAATCGGTAACACAACAGTAACCCTGCGACACAAAAATTATTACATCAAGTTCATAATTGAGCGAATAACCAAAATATTACAAGTAGAGATCACTGACCACAAGCACCAAACAAAGTAAGGCAAATTATGCTATTAAGTATAGAAAACTTAACGAATGGCCTAAGAGGCCTGAAGCATAACGAAGGCGTCCCAGCCCATAGATTCCAGCCTGCCTGCCGGGAACCCCAAGATACTTGTTGGTGTCGATATCGTACGGAACTCGTCTTCGGGTGTTGGGGATATACTTTTCGGGTATCCTCACTATACCTCACTGACCAGGGTGGCCCACTTCGGATTAGAGCTTTGCTTCACGGGCGGCCCAGTCAGGGAGAAGAGACGGAGTCCAGTCCAGCTACGGGAAGGCCTATAATACTTACCGACATAGTCCCATAGTGTTACTTGTAGTTCAAGATGTACTCTGTAACCGACTCTTAGTCATAGCCGGATAGATCTCTCTATAAACCCTAGGCCGGATATCTATATAAGTCGTCCTAGGGAGAGCCTTTAGGGCACCCTCATAATAGTCTACAATCTCAACTCGCACAGGTAAAACCTTTGTAACCCATATTCCGGCTCTGCCGTATTACTGGATTGCTAGCAGGAGTAGGATCCGTCCAAAGCCGGCCGATTCGAACCTGGGTAAACTTGTGTGCTCACCGTCCCGGAACACCATACATCTCACACCCCTCTCTTCCACATGCCTCGAGGACCCCCTCATGGCGTACTTGTCATCGATCCGACGATAGTTGGCACCCACTGTGGGGCAAGTGAGCTTCGGATCTACGTTCTGAGCGGAATCTGCAAGAATCAGAATTGGTGAGACTATCGCCATCGGTCACATCCTCTATGCTAGAGACGTCCCTCTCATCGTTCTCGACCAGACCTGGATTCTGGCTAGGGAGACCGTGACTGCCTACACCATCATGTCTTTCAGTGAGATTGATGTGTACATCGAATTCGCTGAACCTGTCCCACCCACCCCAGCAGTGATGATAGAGGCAGAAGAAACTTCTGGGTCCCCTATGTCCGCAGAGGCGGTAGAGTTCCAGATATCAGAAAATCCTAATCCCACCCAGCCCGCACCCGTTGTGGAGATATTGGCGAAATCCGAGCCCGAAGAAGACCTTGCGGTTCAAGTCGAATTTGGAGTGGATCTCCCTAGCAAGACCGAATCCCAGATCGATCCACCCGCTGAAGTCGAAATCCAGGAGGATCACAGCAACAACCTTGGTTCTAGCCCTGCCAATGCTGGAACAGATCAACCGTTCCTGAGGCACACATTGAGGCGCATGATGATGCAAGACGCAGGCATGGATGAGGTTCTCGAAACCATCAGGATCTTCGAGGAAGCCCACGAGGAAAGCCGGAACTACCTCAGGACCCACACATCGCACTTCGTCGAATATGTTGGATCTGGATCCATCTCTGTCGATGCTGGAGACAACACTGACTCGGTGCTGGAGGCGATTGGAACAAACACCGACTTACCCGCACCTTCAGATGACTCGATGACGTTGGCGGATTTCCAAAAGTTTTCCACAGAGTATGAAGAGGAGTACAACTCCAAAGCTGCAGAAGAAGGAGATGCCATGGATGAAGGATCCAGGGAAAACTATCCCAAAGCGCAGGACGATATGGAGATCGGAGATAATCCCGAACTCCAGATGTGAGAAAGTACCAATCAGAGCTTGACTCCAGGAAACAGACCCAAAGTTGTCTTTGCTACCGGCGTTGCCAAGAAGGCAAAGAAGAATAAAAAGAAGAACAAGACCCCGGCAAAGGAACTTCCAACAGAGGAGGTGATTGTCGAGGAATACGAGGAAGACTCGGATGGAGCACTTATCCTAGAAGAGCCCAAAGAAGAGTCGGTGGATGGACATGCGATCATGGAAGGTGCGCGTAAACTCATCGATGTTGCACTAACCACACCTATTCCTACAGCTGCAGAACTTACTACTGAAGAGCTGGTTGAAAGGGCCCAGGCCCTAGAAGTGCGTCGCCAAGTACTCCTTGATGAGGCCAAAAACATTGAGGAATAAAAGAAACGCATGGCAACTGCGGAGAAGTACATCTCTCGACAGCATCAGAAGACCCGTAAACGTCACACTCGTGATGACCAATTCCCAGAAATTCCCAAAGTCCTCTTTGGAGGAGACCATGGGATTCCTTGACTCGAAAGCAAGGGAGACTGGGTGTATCCAACACCAGTGCAAAACACTATTGCGGCTCGAGAAATCCTAGCAAATAATCTAGTCCCAGAGCAGATTTGATTGGGCATTAAACTACTCAACAAGCGTCTGGAGCAGCACAAGGCCACCTTGTCCGGAAGCGGAAAACTGGTCTCCCAATCTGACCAATGCTGCACAGATCTGGCATGGAATAACGTAAGACCCCAACGCGCTCCAGAACAGCATCACCGTTCTGACGGACGGGAAGACAACTACTCAAGAACTGGATCTTCAGGACAACATCACAAAGCTACACATGACTGGCGCAATGTTACTCGAACTGCGGAGCAAGAGGTAATTGCTGCACTAAATCCGAAGAATCCTCCCCGGCGAGAGTCGAACGATCGCAGGGAAGAAGACAAAGAGAAACGTCGGGAGGAGGACCGTTAAAGAATGCCACCTCCTAGACATACAAGTCGTCCGGCTGACGGACGAAGGAACGACGGACACCGTGCTAAGTCAAGCCAGTAGGGGGCTCATCGTAATGAAGATCCTCCCCGGAATCGGAATAATGATGCTCCGGACGGAGGCCGGCGATCAGCCGGAAACAATCTAGCTGCTCCACCCTCTCCACCAAGCAGCCATCACAACGGCTCCCAAGGAGACCAAGGAGGGCGTCGTGGGGGAGGAGGTGGTGGCAAAAGCCAAAGTCCGGATCTAAGGTACCGCAGCCATAGCCGTCATTCAGGATGATCTCTGTCCCCAAGTGACGCAAGGCACATGATTAACTCCAACATAGAGGCAGGGCGCTACGAAAATGATGATATATACGTGGGCCCAAAGTGCTTCGGACCAAGCATAAGAGCCACAAAATTCCCGGAAATATTTGCTATCTCAAGGCACATTCAAGCCTACGACAGTATGGCTCAGCTAGATACTTGGCTCCAGGATTTTTTCTAGGCTTTCTATATCGCCAAAGGCGGAAATAGCCTGGTCGTGACCCGATATCTCCCACTCATGTTACGGAAGACGGCACGATCATGGCTCAATGAACTTCCGGAGAACACCATCCACAACTGGTATGACATGCAAAGCGCGTTCTTTCGGAATTTCGAAGGCACATATCGGAGGCCCTGTACGATAGGAGACCTACAGCGTTGCACCCAGGAAGCCGGAGAAACTTGCCGAGATTACCTCGGATGACGGATCGACACTAAAAACTCCTGTGAAGGGGTAAATGATCAAACTGCGATTGAAGCCTTCATTGCAGGACTCCCAATTGGTTTACTACGTCACCGCTTGAAGTGTGACAAGGTCACTGATTTGGGAGAGATGATAGAAATAGCGAGAAAGTATGCAGATGCTAACGACGACGCAGAGAGATTACTTAACGCCCTAGCTATGCCACAGTCGGCAAAACAACCAAAGCAGCAAGCTCAGAATCGCAAGAACACCTCGGAAGAAAATCCCAACGCGGAAACAGCAGTGGTCACTGCTACTTTCGGGTCCGGAGGACGAGGAGGGTGCAGCGGTGGTCGTGGACACGGTCGTGGGACATCAAGAGTTTAGGGTAGAGGAGACCAGCAACCTGGCAAAACCTACTCTTGGGCCGACATTGCCAATAACCCATGTGTGCATCACTTAGCCGCTAATAGGGGCTCGTCCCACACAAATGCCGAGTGTCATTTCAATGACAACATCAAGAAAGACGATACCGCTGGCTATAGGGCTAAGTGGAAGAAGGGAAAGAAGAATCCCAAAAAAGATAAAGAGACCAAGGATGATTCTGACATGGAGGAAGCCGATGCTTCAAATCCCAAGCCGGAAGGGAAGAAGAACTTCTCAACAAAGAAAGACACTTACGTCACTTCCTCGAATCTCAACCAGCTAAGGTCAAGAAAGCATTTCTTCATGAGCTCAATGCGACTGTCCGGCTATGCCCCAATTATTGGACTGGTCGGAAATAGCAATCACCTTTGACCACGTTGATCATCCGCCTAAGTTGCACAGGCGAGGAAAATACGGCTTAGTCGTGAATCCACTTATTGATGGCTATGGTTTCTCCAAGACTATCATGGATGGTGGCAGCAACATTAACATTTTGTATGTCGAAACGCTACGCCAGATGAAGATCTCGGAGACCCAGCTGAATTACAGCTATGTGATCTTTCACGGAGTTGTCCCAGGAAGACATGCAAATTCCCTAGGTGAGATCACTTTGTATGTTACCTTTGGAACTCCAAAGAACTACCGGATGGATGCACTTTCCTTCGAAGTGGTCACGTTCAAGAGCACGTACCACGCTATATTCGGACATCCGACTTACTGGGCTTTTATGGCTCGTCCGTGTTACATTTACAATATGATGAAAATTCCAGGTCCCAACAGCGTGATCACCATCAGGGGAGACCCAAAGAAAGCACGATAATGCGAGGATGGAAATGCAGCCTTTGCCGAAGCCGTGCTGCACGCCCAGGAGTACTAGGAGATCAAGAAGAGCATAGATCCGTCCGAGATGCCCGCAACAAAGAAGGAGGTGACAAAGTCGAATCCGGAGTTCAAGGCATCAGAAGAGATGAAGAAGACGAAGTTGAAGGATGGTGACCCCTCCAAGGTGACCCATATAGGCGTAGGCCTAGATAGCACATAGGAAAGCACGCTCGTCAAGTTCCTCCAAGCAAATCAAGATATCTTCGCATGGAAGACATCTGACATGACCGGAGTACCTAGGGAACTTGCCGAGCACTATTTAAATGTACACCCGAACGCTAAACCCATCAAATAGTCCCTACGATGTTTTGGCGATGAAAAGCGTAAGGCAATAGCTAAGGAACTAGCCCGGCTCGAGTTAGCCGGATTCATATAAGAGGTCATCCACACTGAGTGGTCGGCCAATCCTGTAATGGTCCCTAAAAAGGACACCACTGATTTAAGGATGTGTGTTGATTATACTGCCTTGAACAAGGCTTGTCCCAAAGATCCGTTCGCTCTGCCTAGGATTGATCAAGTTATCGATTCTACGACAGGCTCAGAACTCCTATGTTTTCTCGACGCATATTCCGGTTATCACCAAATTCGGATGAAGGAATCTGTCAAAGTCAAAACTTCATTCATAACCCCCTTCGGAACCTTCTGTTTCGTTACAATGCCCTTTGGGCTCAAGAATGCAGGAGCTACATACCAGCGCACTATGCAGTGTTGCCTCCACGATCAAATGGGACGCAATGTACATGCATATGTGGATGATATTGCGGTGATGTCCAAAAAGAAGGAAACCTTGATTTCCGACTTGGAGGAAACGTTTGCCAATCAACGAAAATACAACATAATGCTTAACCCGAATAAGTGCTTCTTTGGAATCCCAGCCGGAAAATTGTTAGGTTTTATCGTGTCTCAAAGAGGCATAGAGGTAAATCGAGACAAAATAAAGGCTATACTCAATATTTCTAGGCCGACTCGCCTAAGGGACGTTCAAAGACTAACTGGTTGCATTGCTGGAGTCAGTCGGTTTGTAAGCCGACACGGTGAAAGAGCCAAACAACTATACAAGCTCCTGAAAAAGACCAACAAATTCGTTTGGACCGACGAAGCTGAAGCTGCGCTACAAGACATGAAAGCAGTACTCTCATTTGCTCCCATCCTCACAACACCCGAACCATTGGAACCGATGTTGCTCTATCTCACTGCGACAAACAAGGTCGACAGTATCGTCATGGTCGTCAGTATCTTCATGGTGGTGCAGCATATTTTCCTCCGGTCGTTGAGACCAGAGGAAAATCAGGAACACCTGGTGCAGCGTACGACTTATTATCTCAGCGAGGTCTTGACTGAATCAAAACAGTGGTGTCCGCATTATCAAAAGCTGGCTTACAGTGTGTTCTTAGCATCTCGTAAGTTACGGCATTATTTTCAGGAACATCCAATTACCGTGGTGAGCACAGCTCCCATGAGAGATATAATCAACAATAGTGACGCCACAGGACGCATCGCCAAATGGGGCATAGAGCTCTCAGCTTTCGACATTGAGTACAAACCTCGTTCAGCAATCAAATCCCAAATCCTCGCTGACTTTGTCACTGATTGGACAGAGACAATGGAGATTATGACCCTGCCAGAGTCGGAATACTAGACCTTGCATTTTGACGGGTCTAAAGCGCTCGGGGGCTCGGGGGCTGGCGTGGTGCTAAGGTCACCCCACGGAGATAAACTTTTCTATGTATTACAGATACACTTCACGGCAACAAACAACATCGCCGAGTACGAAGCATTACTGCATGGAATCCGGATTGCTAAGGACATTAGCATTCGACGTTTAATGTGTTATGGAGATTCGGATCTTGTTGCTCAACAAGTGTCGGATATCTGTAAGGCAAACAAGCACATGTCGGCATATAGGGTTGTCATGGATAAACTATCTAAATCGTTTGAAGGGTTTGAAGTTCAACACATCCCTCGAACAGAAAATGAGGAAGCAGATGCACTATCTCGAATAGGCTCTGCCCGGAAAAAGATCCCGGATGGCGCTTTTTTGGAGCACCTCAAAGTTCCTTCTATAAAAGGAGTGGCCAAGGAATATCCGACCAAATCTGACTCACCTTTAGTAGCAGTTCTGGCTGTGATTCCTAACTGGACTCAACCCTACCTTGATTTCTTGGTAGACGGAAAATTACCCGAAGATGTAGTTTTGAGGCGGCAGATCATCCGACGAGCAAAAGCCTACACTATAATTAGTGGTGAGCTCTATAAGCAGAGTGCATCTGGGGTCTTTCAGCGCTGTGTATCTCCGGAAGAAGGAGTGGAAATCTTACGAGAGATCCACAAAGGCGAGTGTGGTCACCACGCTGCATCCAAATCTCTAGTGGCAAAAGCTTTCCGACACTGTTTTTTCTGGCTTACAGCCAAGGCAGATGCCGAACGGCTGGTCAAGACGTGCAAAGGCTGCCAAAAGTACGCCAAACAAGCTCATGTTCCGGCTGATCAGCTGTGAACAATAGCTATAACATGGCCTTTTGCGGTCAGGGGGCTTGATATGGTTGGACCGTTTAAATGGCTCCAATGGATTTACTCACCTCCTAGTGATGGTGGATAAATTCACCAAATGGATTGAGGCTAAACCCGTCACTAGTTGTGATGGGGCAACAGCTAGAAGATTTGTCGAGGATGTCATAATCCGATACGTTATCCGCATAACATTATCACGGGCAAGGGGAGTAACTTTTCTATGGGAGAACTTGTTGAATTCTGCAATGAACAAAATATCCGGCTTGACATTGCGTCAGTCGCACATCCACAAGCTAATGGACAAGTCTAAAGAGCAAATGGTCCAATCCTACAAGGCCTAAAACCAAGACTCGAAGAACCACTACGACGTGTTGCGGGGGCTTGGGCAGAGGAATTACCTTCTGTAATATGGACTTTACGAACAACTCCAAATAGGTCAACCGGATACACACTTTTCTTCTTGGTCTATGGCGCAGAAGTAGTTCTTCCCAACGATTTGATTCACACTTCTCCTAGAGTGGCCGCGTATATTGAAGAGGATGCCAAAATTTCTCAACAAAATGATCTCGACTTAGTCGAAGAATTTTGCGTTGTTGCTAAAATGAGATCAACAGCCTATCAGTAAAAGTTACGCAAGTATCATGGCCAGAGAGACAGAAATCGGTCTTTTAGTAAGGGTGATTTGGTTCTCCGGCTTGTACAGCAAAGACAGCACAAACTTTCCCCAATATTGGAAGGGCCATTTTAGTTAGTCGAGTATTGCACAATGGTTCATACTACCTAACTAATATGCCGCCAGTCAAAGAAAGACCTGCTACTAAGAAGAGAAAGAGAGCTGGAGGCAGTACAAATCCGGATGAGTTAGACAGACCATGGAATATTGCTCAGCTACGTCCCTTTTATTCTTAGTTTATTTTTCTTTGTAATAATATCTGTGTACATGTTCAATGAGAAATAAAGTCTTGGTTCTGGGAAGTTTTTACCATCTTATTTCCGAATGATCATCACAGTCGAAAATCCTAGAATACTTGAAAGTACTTTATGCTCATGTTTGTTCTGGTTTAGATTTCCGATTCTAAAATTGATACCTTTGGGTATAAATCTAAAATTTCTAGTCTATAATTTGGTTATTTGTCTGATTGCTAGATGCGGGCATTTTCCGAGTAGTGAATTGTTGGTACTGGAAGCCGGCTTTGTTTCCGAGTTTAAACTGGTTTAGCAATTGAGCTCCATTGCTCGACAAAGTTTTGGTGCTAAAAGTTGGCCGGCTCACGAAAGGGACGAGGAGGAAAGCCAGATAAACGATAAGTGCAGACAAAAAATACAAGTGCTTATGCAAACATTTCAGGCACATAATATCAAAACCAAAGTTGCTAAATAGATAAAATAAAGCTTAGCACTAGCAAAAGTATTGTACTACTTATTTACAGACCCAAATTGTTTTCAGAATAACACATTGTTCTTTATGATACTCTATGATATAGGGGAGAAGTATGAGCTGCCGGCTCACTGGATACATCAGTCTCGTTCTGATAACGTTCCGAGATGTTCAAATCCGATATAGTTTGATCATCGTCAAAAACTTCAGCTGTTTCTTCGGAAGGCGGAGGCGGCGTGTCCACACGGGTGAAGATGGGAGTGTTGTAGCTGGTCAAATCAGCTACGTGGCACCATATCCGACGCAGGAGTCCATGATAGCCTTGATGTCTTGCTCCTCTCTGTCTTCGTCCACCTTGCAGTACCCTCTGGTTACTTCCCAGATTTCCATGTTTCCATGGTGGCTCATAACCATGGTGAGAGCGTTTTGCGTTGCGGTTCGCGCGTAGGACATGTTCTAGTCCTAAACAAGCTACGGCATATCCTTGGCCTTATCTCGCACCTCAAAACCGGACGTGCTATGCATGTCCAGAACCTTGAGAACTTCGCCAATATCTTCGAGGGATTCATGGAAGTCATGCAGCAAATCACCGACTTGGGTAAGCCGGTTGGTGCGAGATTCGGTAGAGGCTGAATCCATCAAGTTCAGAGGACCTACGCATATAATGCAAAGGGTAAGTCAAGTAAACCCAGACTCCAAAGAGTCGGAAGATGCAGATAAGTCAGAAAAAGGGAAACATACCAAAGATGACATCGTCGACTTTGGCCTTCTCTTCTCGAAGACTCTCAGCCCGGAGTGCATCGGTAATGTCCCTTTCTCTGAACAGTTCATTGCTGAGATCCGACATTTTCTTATCTTGGAGCGTAATCTTACGATCACGCTCCTCGGTGGCCATGGAGGTGGATTCGATAATTTGAGCAATGCTCTTCTCATGATCCGCCTTAAGCTTATCTAGCCCTTGGTGAACTTCATTGTTTTCCAGCACCAGGGTCTAGCACTGGACTGCTTCACCAGTGTTGTAAGTCAAAAGAACAACAGTTCAACAAAAAATCGACTATGAAATACAAGACAAGGTTTGAGTTTCAGAATGTTTACCTTCGGCCTCATCCCTAGAAACTTTCGATTGTGCATTTTCAAGCCAGAGAGCTCTGATTTCTTTCTGCTTGTTGCAAACATTCTTCAACAAATCCTGGTTATAGGAATATACTTTCTGTAAGTCAGAATACCTAGAGTCAGAAGTCTACTAAAGACTCAGGCTAATATTTTTACTAATATCAGCACGAGCCTTGGGGGCTACACTAGTTCATTCTTTAGCATCCTAAGGAAGCATAAAACCGAATATTGTCCAGCTTCATGCTTGTGGGCTAGAGGATACGATTTGAAATAAGGAAAAATGGGAGTTGGAATTCCGACTTACATATTGTTCGCGAGTGAGTTTGTCCAAGATCGCATTCACTTCAATAGCAACTTTCTCGGTGAGGGTTAGGGGAACCACTAGCGCAGTTGGAAGCTCGCCGGTCCTCAGCTTCTCATCGCGAAGACGAACTTGTTCAAGAAGATCAGAGTGCTTGATATCCTCTTCTTCTTGTGCTTCTTCTTCGGCAGGGATAGTCCGGCGTTCCAGGCATTGCCGGGCTAGCCGTTGAATCTCCTCCACAGACTTCTGAGATAGGCCAAGTTTGGCAAGTCCCGGATTGCCCAGGAGATTGTCGGCGAAGGTCTCTGCCGAGGGATTATTACCCGAAGAGGGTTCACCCTTATCAAAACCTGAGTCACCCATGGTGACGTCAGTTTGTGATTCAAGGATCACTGGCTCTGCTGGTTGAGTCGGATCTTCTACAACAGTCGGAGATGGAGTAATCTCCGGTGCTGCAGAAGGCTGAGGTACAAGAGTCGGAGGAGCCGCGGCAGGAGAAGCTAATTTGAGCTTCGACTGACGCAGGGGTTTCGAGACAGCTCCCTTCCCCTTGCCCTTGATGAGCTGTTTAGCTCTGAGAAGGTAATAGAACAAAGAACATTACATCTCAGAAGGAATTACGAGCAAAATATAAAAACCTTGTGAGGAAATATTATCTCTTCACAACGGGCACTTCTTTTGTGCCAATGGCCAATGTCGAAGCTTTGCGTTTCTGAGGAACCACATTCGGCATTGGAACCAATTCACCCTCATCCTGAGAAAACTCAGGATGATATCCCTCGATAGGAGCGAACTCCGACTCGGGGAGGTCAGCAAGATGAAAAGGAGAAGTATCTTAGTATTGCAAAAATAACATAAAGATGAGCACATAAAAAGAGTTGTTGCTGAATCTTACCGGCACAACGGGATCTTCTGCTGTATTCATGTCCAGGGACAGCTCCGGAATCTTCTCTCGATCCGCTCCCTTATCAGCCATCTATTTTGGCTTACATAATCTTTTGGCTCTAAGGTTTTGGGGCTGATGCGGAGGGAATCCTTCTTCGACGATGTGATGGAATCCATCAGTCGATCTCCATGATGTTGAAGAGGTTGGATCTGGCGTGCCACCCAGCATTGAACTAAGTTGGACCCTTTCAGGCCCTTGTGTTTCATCAAATACTCAATCTGCCTCTTGGTGAGGATCAGATCGTCACTAAGAGTCGGGGCGAGCTCGTCCCAGGACTCCTGGGGCGTGGCGGCTCCGTCGAGAAAAGCATGATCTTTGCCGGGAGCGGGAATATCCTTGTGATCTAAAAAAGTGGACGGTCATTGCTTGACCTACTCACTAGCGATGATCCGAGGATAGACGTGCTCTCACCTAACCGAAAAACTAATGGTACCGGTAATATAAGGATTACCGGCAGTTATGGAATTTCTCCGGACATGAAAGTAGTACCGGAAGAGAGTAAGGCTCGGCCTAATGCCGAGATACCCCTCACACAAAGAGGCATACGCACTCATCTCTAAGATGGAGTTCGGGGGAGATGGTGGAGATGAACTCCGTAATGACCTATGACCTCGGAAAATAAATCCGAGGGAGGAAAACTCAGACCTCTGCCAAGGTGAGTGCCGAAGTGCACTCGCTCCTCTTTCTTTCAGCCTGACCCAATTTCCCAGAGTTTGTTTTTCCATTCAAGGGATTGTAGGAGAAATAGTGATAGTTAGCATTTTTGGTTCTGACTATATGAACGAGAAAGGTGTTATAGGCGTTCTTCCTATCATTTCACAACCGCAGGCATCTTTCACCGAAATACATAACATTGATGGAAGAAAGACCAAATCAACTCAAGGGCTTCTCTTGGCTCATGATCTATGTACCCACAATAGGGATCCAGGCAACAAAAAGGCTGAAGGAAGTTCTCTTTCCATTCCAACTAAACTAAGTGAAAAAAAGGGGCAATTGACTCACCTACATTTTAGGCTCCCACCCTTTTGTAGACTCCGAAAATTTGATCCTCTCTTTTTTTCTTTCTATAGTGGGCTTTGCATCTAACATTCGTTGGGCTTTCCTCTGCGGGAGCCCGCGTCCCGGCCTTTTTGTGCCTCGCCTCACTCGACCAACGCTTCTGGTCGGCGCCGGCCGGATCCCCCTAAAAACCGTACGTGCGGGTCTCCTCGCATGCGGCTCACGCCATTTGAGGTCCCGCCAGAAAAATCAAAGTCTTTCTCTTCCCGTCCCGAGTCATAGTGAGGCGAAGGTTCAATCAGGAAAGCGTGAGCTGAGAAGGAACACGGCTTTCCGCGCCTTGACAAGTGGATCTACCAAGTTTCAGCCGTTACTTATTATATAATAGCTCGATCATCTCTGCCACTTGGAATTGCTTATGATCTGTTCTTAAATGCTCTTCTTGGTATGAAATTGCCTACCTTCCTTAAGTCTTGCTTTCCCGAGGATCAGAGGATCCGTAATAGGACTCTCATAGACTTGCCAGGAAATCTCAAATTAGGAATCGGCTTTTCGCCCCGCCACTCCATGCTATATTTCCTGCCTTGACCCTATCAAGTCGCGGGTGATCCCTTTTATAAGAACCAGTTGCACTCTGGTCGAGTAGAATGAAGGCTATGTACGCACCGACACTCTCTTATCCCTAAGCCTCTTCGCTGAGAAAATTAACTGGGAAAGAAATTTTTTGGAAGCTCCATTATGGAGTAAGTTGCCCACATCCACAAGTCTTTTTTGTCAAGATATTGTTTCAAGTGTGGTGTCCACATAGCCGGGTATAAAAATAGACCCTAATGAGTAGCTTTTTTTTGATTCCTAAACCCTTCTTTCTGTGCTTATGGAATCAGCGCAGAAATGTGGGAGACCTGGAGTGGATGGGAGCGCTATGCTCCCCTCGGCGGGTTCCCGGAGCTTCCTGATAGATCTAATATTATTGTTAGCCTCCATCCCTAACTATGATTTCCTTTCCAAAAGAGGCTTTGTAGCTGATAGCATGTCACAAGAGCGAGGCGAGAGGGCTCTGCCCTACAGCGAGAGGGACGCCTCGCGAGCCGGGCTTTGGAGATGAGGCCTTTTGGCGAAGCCAAGTCAATTTAGATGCGATTGTTATAAGTCCCTTGGCTCGGTGGGACTGCATTGAATAGAAGGCCAAACATAAAAAAACACTGAGACAATGGGAGCAAATTCCTTGAGACAAGAAGTTCGTTCTCTGCACGGAAGTCATGCTTAAGAAAGGGCTAATGCTATTGTTGATTCCAATCTCCATACCTTTCCCTCTCCGAAGAGGGGCTGCGCTGGGTTGGTAGGTTTTTGTTTTTACTTTTTGATTCTTGCTTTAATCCAGTCGCTTGATAGGACTTCCCGCATTGGGCAAAGGGGCAAGTAAGAAAGTAGCACTAGGTGGGAAGAACTTTTTCTTTCCAAGATCCCCTCTAATCGAAATCGACTGTTTTACTTTTTGAAAAGGATTGGTCTACTAAATGCTCGAAACGAACTCATGAAGTTATCCTTCTTCTTGGATCTCAAGATTCAAATGGAGGCTGACATAGAGAGACCTAATTAGTGCCAGCCGAAACTCGGAATTAGCCCTGCCTTCTCAAACTTGGATTGCTGCCTTTTCTATCTCTGTATAAAGTCAGTCAAAATTTCTCGGCGGAAGGTCAGAAAGAAAGCAATCGCCAGTGCTCTCGGTTCTAGCAACTCCGATTAGCCTTCCCGCGGGGTAGCGCGGGGAACTTGTTGAATCATTGGATTTAGTAATTCTGAAAGGTTTCTTTCAGTATTGATTGAATTCAATGCAGGAGCGATATCACGAGCGGGCAGAATAGATTCCACACTCACAAAGGTTTGAGTCAACTTCTGCCAGATAGGTAGGGGTTCTAATTTCATCCTCCCCGAGCACAAACTCGATCATCCTGCCGTCCCCTTTGAGCAGCTTATTGGTTCGAATCCAATTCATGATTTCAGTTCAGAAGGACTTCATTCAATCAAAGTTTAGGATGGAGCTATCACTAATAGATAGATGGGCTATAGCTTCTCCCCGTGGGTCTTAACACTCCAGTAAGTAAGGTCACTTGGCTTGGAAAGCTAGGCTATTTCAGTGATCCGTAGGTCCAATTTAGCCTCTCTCTTTCGAGGTGCTAATTCCAATTCCTCAGCTGGCTTGGATAGATGGAGAGGGAGGGCAGAGGCCTTTGGTGTCCCTTTCATTCAAGAATTGGGGCTTCACAATTACTAGCCAATATTCACGTCCCAGGACAAGTGCCTCCGTCGACTATGGAGGAGCTTTCGATGTCCGTGTCGCGCGATCGGTCGGGATCGGTGGCCTTCAGTTCCTGCCGGGCGTGCGTTCCCCTGTTAGTTCGGTTGGTGGCGGCGGTGATGTTGTTGGTGTTGTGTGGATGAGGGTTTCATAGGTTAAGTTGGAGGGCTGAACGCGATGTACTGAAGGGTTCGCTTTCTAAATCGGTGCCAGTCTTTCCTGCTGTGAATTTTCCAGGGTCAAGACTGGCTCCATACGGGGTATGAGGAGGATGAGCAAAAGCTCAGCCGTTGTCCTAGCCATCTCTTCCTCTAACAGGGCGCAGTCAATTAATACTCCTTATCTTCCGCATTGGTACGGGGGAGAGCACAGATGCATGGAGGGACAACAGGATCCCCCGAGGTGGAAGAATGAGATCCAACTCAAATTCAAGGAAAGCGGCCTAGACCACTTCTGTCTAGTGGCATTCGATCACAGAAGCCGTTGACAGCAGCATAAATCACAACAATTTGTTTTTCAATTGGGGGTATGGGGTTCGAGACAAAGAAAGATCAAGGCACATGCTAAGTTTTCTCCCCTATTGCTAGTAGGTTGATGGGTCGCACGCCCGGCACACATGTTTTGGCCTTGCTTGTGTGTCCATAACTCAAAATAGGTGACCTCTCCTTCGGGATTTCATCAAGTGTTTAGTCTACCGAAGGTAGTTTCTTTTTGAAAAGCGGATTTCTCCCTTCAAAATATCATCCATCGTCTTTGTGAAAGTATGGAAGATGCCTAGGACAACGGCATACTTGTCTTAGCGGAACGGAGAGAAACCGGCTGCAGGCGTGAAGCCGAGGCCAGTGCCATCCTCCCTGCAGGCTGTCTGTATGGGTGGGTTGTCCCTTGCTGCTACGTTCTGTTAGGCGCTATGAATTACAGGAAATTCAGTGGTTGACTTGGACAGCAGGCGGGTTACACGTTCCACTGTGCCGAGATGTGAGCATTAAGGAAAAGAGTGCTATAAGAGCTAAAGTAAAGCACAGTGCGAAGGAATGCATTTTCTTTTTTAGAAGCGGCAATTATGGCTTCATAAAAGCGGGAAGTTCACAAAATCATTTCTAGCTGAATCCATTTCCTGTCCGTAATCCATCTTAATCCATTTGGAAATGAACCTGATTTTTTTTGAAACAGATGCATCAGGTGGTTCTGTCCTCATGCAACAAGGCAGACCAATTGCTTATTTCAGTAAAACCCTTGGACCTCCTTCCTTCATGGACGAGCTCAAAGGATTGGAACGCAGCGCCTCTCGCTCTTTTCAAAGAAAACCTTACCATTTTTGGGCCGCTGTTACCATTTCCCCGAGCTAATTGGTAGATTTGACCTGAGACTGCTTTGACTTGACATGTCCAAAAAATTGAAAAGAGGGATTTGCGTAATAATCGGGAAAAACTTTCCTTAAACGAAAAAGGGAATGGGTAGCTACAACCTTTGATCGTGGTTTGGTATACAAAGAGCTCGGGTTACACAAATCTCCCTTCTTTGTGTACTGGAAGTTCCTTAGAATAACTTACCGCTCTATTAAAAAAAGCAAGAGAATAGCTCCATGTTGTTTTTTCCACTCACTCAATGGAAACAGAAAACCCTGAACCAGGAAGAGTTAAGTTATGTAGGGTATGGCTTTGTTTTAGAACTAAAGAAAAGGTTATTCAATCCACTAGTGCAACTGAAGTGAAGGAATTATCTATTCTGAACCTCCACAAGAAAGAGCTCATAACCAGAGAAAATCCATCTGATTCTCTCTCGGCCAATATCAATTTTTAGAAAGAAAAAAAAACAATTTTATCCTTTTTTTATTAACATTAATAAAAAAGAATATAACTAAAATGGAATTGGCAATATAATTTTTATATACTTTTGAGCAGGCGAGGACTTTCTTTTAGCTACCGGCTCAAAGAAAAGAGATTAGCTGGCGGAAAGCGTGGTAATTCATTCATTTCAACCAGAAGGAAGGATCTGTCCCGATTCAAAATGACAAAACAAAGAGAATAGGCTAGGGGGCGAGGGTGCGTATGCTCAGGATAACTTCTTTCAAGTCCTAGAATGTGGGTCAGCGTAAAGAGGAAAAGCATGGGGCTGCATCGAGAATAGTAAGTAGGATTTTAGCTAGCCGAGGCTTTACACCATCTCTCATTTGAACAGGAAGGCCAGTGAAAACAAGTCCTTGGCTGCTCGTATCCAAGACATAAACAGGGGATCAGAGGCCTTTTTTCACTAATAAAACCTCGCACCCATCAATTGGTCCGGAATAAACTTGTACTTGTACTTTCCAAAATACCTGACCCTGGATTTGAAGATAGTACGGTTAAGGTTGAGTTAGTCCGACCCGTAGTAAGAGGAGTAGTTATGAACCCTGTGGACCACCCCCATGGGGACGGTGAAGGGAAAGCCCGCACCGGGAACTTTTCTAAGAGAAGTTCGAATCCGTTCCGTTCAGATATTGATCGGTCTTGGTTTGACATGGTTTACGTGTTACTGGTTCCCGGAAGAGTCAATTTCTCCATTCCTCCCCAAATCTGCGATGGTCGGTTTCCTAACTATGCTCTTAGGAACTCTTCATCAGGGAAATACATTTCGCACCCTTGCGCTCAAACTTTCTGGTGCTAGCAGAGAATTCCTCCAAGAACTGACTAAGATCACCTCTACCTGTGTTCTCTCCCATATTATGTAGACACTTTAATGTACTCCATACACGTTCTGTAGAAACATGTTTGATAAAAAAACTAGACCCAAGAATGCTGGGATGAGAATCCTTACCCGCCATCAGGCGTTCAACAGGCAGTCTCACGATCGGGCATGAGTGTCCTGAAGAAGAAATTGTATACTCCCTTTGGTCGGAAGGCGGCGGGGGAAGGAAGGGGACACTGGGTGGGATCTTTCAGCAGCTTTCACGCCAATCGATCTTCTGTAGGAGTAGGAGATAGCGTGAATCCCCTCTTTCTTCGTTTAGAAGAGTGCTGGACCTCCACAACGTCAAACCATAGAACACTCTATTTTAAACAATTGCACAAACCAAGCTCACTGCCTGAAGGACGGAGGGAACCAAAGCGCTTTATCTAAGATATCCCCTCAAAATCCCATTTGTTTTATTGAGGAATCACTCTTGATCCGGCCGTCCATATCTGTTACGGTTTGTTTCCTAGAGCAGCACTTAGGAGCAGTTCGTTTTTAAGGATAGCTGGGAGTAGGAAAGCCCAACCCTACAATAAAGAGCAGATAGCCCACATGAATCAAGGGAATAACAATACGAGGCCTTTGACGAGTAAAGAAGAAATGCACCCTTTCCGTGCACAGAGGGGATAGATTAAGTATTCATCTGCTTGTCTAAGCACGCATGTCCCACTATCTATATGTGAGAACAGGAGTTTGAATTCTTTTTCCGCTTGCGATTGATTAAGTTACATTACCTGCTGTTCCAAATACACGAAATAACATAATTTATGAAATCTGTATCTATAACAAATTAAAAAAGAAAGGACCAAGGTCATTCTTTGCTAAAGAGAAATGATCACTATGAGTCAGACTCAATAGAATTGGATCCATTCCAAATAGCGAGAATTAGGATTCTTGATCCCTCTCAATCTCTCTTTCAATTCGGGGATCCAGAAATTAGTGGTCTTAGGTCGATTTAGTTCGGGGGAAGGGTAAGGGTAAGGGGAAGAAAATTCTATGAGACAAGATATGCGACAGCTTCAAAATGATGTATTGAAGGAAAACGCCACAAAGTGGGAGGTTTTAGCCCTCCGTTTGCTGGTCGCCAAAGACAAGAGCTTCGCCTTTGGAAGCGCCAGTAGCGTAGGGCGACCAGCACGCCAATGTTATGGAAGTTCCTGGATTGTTTGAAATCAGATTAGTACCAAAAGCTGCCTCAGGTCAAAGCCGTAGCGCGTGCCCTGTAGTTTTGAAGCAGGGCGAGACAACTTTAGCGGAAAGAAGAATATATTCAATAATGTCATCCTTTTTTGGGTACCGGATTCAACTTGTCGAGGCTTCTGCTCGTAACGTCACTCACAGGATCAAATCAAAGGGCTCGGTATCGGCTCAATCAAACGATTCTACTCTACCTTTTCCGTGTGAACCTTGAGTTGGGCTCCCCTCTTTTCGTGCTTATGGATTAGCTAGCAGCATTGACTTTCGAGTACCGAGTACGCCTGCGAGACGACTTACTAAGGCTTGGGCTCGAACTGATGACTTCCACCATGTCAAGGTGACACTCTACCACTGAGTTATACCCCTTCCCCATCCCATCGAGAAAGAGAATTAACGAATCCTAAGACAAAGGGGCGAGAAACTCAAGGACACTCTTCCTTACCCACATTTCATTGGAAGGAAAGCGAGGTCTTGGCAGTCCAGTGTTAGCTTCTGAAGATGGTCAACTCCTCCGTTTTGGAATACTTTACCTCATCCGTCCTGTGACCTATCCTCAGCCTCAGTTGGAAGAATATAGGTCTTAGTAAGGCCTATGTCAGTTCGAACCTGACGAGCATTACTGATATGCCTTGATAATCCTGATAGGGAATAATAAGGAAGTCCAGTTCCACAACTGAATTGGGGCCTTTATCATCTCATACCTCAGTCCATTGCTGGCTTGAAAATGCTGTCTCTCTTCTTCTTTGCTCGCGAGAGTGAAAGGGTTAGGTACATAGGATATGGATAGTCTTTTCCAATGCGATAAAATAAAGCGACATCGTGTCTATTTTTCTTTGCTAAAGGGGTATTTCTAGTTATGATTCCAGCTGTCTTTACTAAATTGAACAACGCATGGGAATACGCGAATCAAAAAGGCTATGAGGATCATCAAAATGGAGGTGGAGGGAGATTGTATAACTAAGGATCGAGTAGAGGAAGACGTCAGTGCAAGGCGCTCAAGACGGTGATTCTTGCTTCAAAACTAAGGGGCTAAAGCCAAAATCTGGAGAAGAACAAAAACGGAATGCTTCCGCTTACCTGATGCCTGCCTAGTGCCGGAAGGTCAAGGAAGTTGGTGAACTTGGATTTCTGGCGTAACAGTGGTGGAGGGTATCAAAATATTACGGCCGCAAATTCTCATTGGATCTCGGTTGTTCTTAACAGCGATGGCTATTCATTTAAGTCTTCGGATAGCACCACCAGATCTTCAACAAGGTGGAAATTCTCGTATTTCGTAGTAAATTCTAGTAAGACAGGGCAATGTTGCATAATCTGGTTCAAGCCGCTTTCGCTAGTAGTGGAGTTGTGGAAGAAGGGAAAGATGTCGGAATCAGCGTAGGTGATAGCGAAATTTGGTTCTATTCTAGGTCAAGGGGTTAAGGACCTTTTGCGAGCCTCTTTTTCTTTTGATTCTTTGTTTTTCTTCTCTTTGTTGGCTGTACATCTTCCTCATCACTGTCTTTATCAGTAGGGCCTGCTAGCCTCTTTCTTTTCTCCACCTCTTCTCCTGTCTAAAGAGGGGCAGCGGTGCCAAGTCTTCGAGTGCTAGGGTCTTCGGTTGAGGCACGGACTAAAAGCTGGGCTCAGGGATTCCCGAGTCAAACGGCTGGAATTCTTTTAAAATTGGGAACCTACGGGTTTTTAAGATTTTCAATACCCATGTTCACAAGAGGCTTCCAATGGCAGTGCAGGATTTCGTTGATCCTCTCGTCAGTTGGAATGGGTAGAAGGTTGAGGTTATTGTGTGTTGATTTAGTTAGGACTTTGTCTCCCTTTCGTTATCTTCCGCCCCGACCCAGATTAAGATTCGTGTCTCAGCCGGAAGGGGTCGTAGGATTGACTCAGACAAAGTGGGCACTCCAGGACCCGCCTACGCTCGTGAAAACCCAGGTCGGTCCTCGTGAGCTAAACTTGGGTCGTGTTATAAATGCTCTGGCTAAACCTATTGATGGGAGAGGCGAAAGAAGATTGATTCTGATTGTCAATTGATATCATCTTAGGGTTACATTCCCTTGAATAGTGTTCTTGGCAGATACTACTCCGGTCCACTTCGGTGAGGTGTCGCAGCGTCGTCCGGCCACTGCCCTAGTCTTTCGATTCATCCTTTTCTTCCAAGGATTTCATAATTGGACATTGAACCCATTTCATATGATGGGAGTTGCCGGAGTATTAGGTGCGGCTCTGCTATGCGCTATTCATGGAGCGACTGTAGAAAACACTCTATTTGAGGACGGTGATGGTGCAAATACCTTCTGCGCCCCTCTTGAAGACATACCTGGGCGGCTGAAACTCTTCCAACTTATCCTAAGGTCTCTTCGCCAAGAACTCTCCGGCAACGACAGAGTTGGCAAAACAGATTAACCAACTCATCCGGGTTGATATAACACAAAAGATCATTCAAGTCCCGCACTTTAAAAAGAGCAAAAAGGGTTCTTATCAAACCCAACATAAAATTGGAAAGAAGCATAAAGTAAGTAGATCTGACTCCTTGAATGCTGCCTCTATCCGCTATTCTGATCGTATTGAAGTTAATAGAGCAAAGAAGCTGCCTTCGAAGGTGGTTGGTCACCACTATTAGGCTTTTTGTTCTCTGTTTGTGGATAGCACAGGTCGGAGGTGAAGCTTATAGACCAACCCCTCAATAGACCATGTTCAATAAGTGGAACACATTAGCCGTCCGCTCTCCGGTTGGATGAGCTTCTCCCAATTTTGTCTGGTAATAGAATAGGGTGGCTTGCTTTGACCAAGGAATTCTCTTGACTTTAAAAGAACTTCTTAAGTGGATAACATCACATTTCTTATTCATCTGCACCTCCCAAATCAATAGATAGTTTGACACATAAGACTTTCCGCTTATCGTTCTTTTAGCAGCCTTCCTAGTTTTATCCCTTGTAAATGAAGCGGTAGCCCACTAGATCTCCCTTCCATTAACCCCAGCATTTGTCTCGTAATTGTACGTACATGTAAAGAACTCAAACGTGACAATGGTATGATAATACGATATGATGACGGTTGTCATTGATCAAGAAGGAAATCCAAAAGGAACTCGAGTTTTTGGTGCGATCGCTCGGGAATTGAGACTTCGCAATCACTTCAAGCAGTGGAAAGAACAAAAAATGTGCGGAAAGTCCTTGGGGTGGAAGCACTCACCACCATAAATAGGCATGAATATTGAACAAAGAAATGTCAATGCTAGACAGAGATTCAAGGTTTTCCTCCAAGTATCAACTGGTCAGTTTACAGTAAAGGAATTCGAAAGCGAAGTGCCTTACAGGGGAGGCCGACTTATGGGAGGCCGTAGCAGGCAGAGGATATCTGTTCAACTGAACTGATCTGACCGGGGGGTAGGTTCGGGAAGGGAAGACAAATAAAATGGAGAGGATCGGAGGTATCCGCTTTATTAGGGAGAATGCCCTCTGTAGTGGGTTATCAACCTACTCTTAGTACAGAAATGGGTTCTTTGCAAGAAAGAGGAATGCAATGGGATGGATGGTAGAGGGCTGCCTGCGCCCAAAAGCGATGATTCACTCTGGTTCAAGCCGCTTTCGCTAGTAGTGGAGTTGTGGAAGAAGGGAAAGATGTCGGAATCAGCGGATTCCTATTCGTAGTTGAAAGTACCAGAGATTCCTAAAGGCGTACCATCAGAGAAGCTTCCTTGACCAATAGGGTAAATCAAGAAAACAGCAGTAGCAGCTGCCCGAAATTGACTTGGCTTCGCCAAAAGGCCTCATCTCCAAAGCCCGGCTCGCGAGGCGTCCCTCTCGCTGTAGGGGACAAGAAAGGTCCTTTCGAGATTCTATTTCCCCTTGGGTCTATCAAGGTTATTAGAAGCATCCCAAAAGCGTCCGGGTCGAGTAGCGTACATTCCCTACGTTAATTGATAGCGCTAGGTGATCATCGACAGCTTGGGCTAGGCCACGGCTCGACACATCCTCCGATATCATTGCGGGGGTTGGGGATGGTTTCGCCAAAGCCGCTCCGCCAGTCGCCGGCGCGGAGGAGCCCTTCTTCTTCAACAACATGGAGCTTGGGATCATCGAGGATCCAAACCCCGCGTTACCTCTCCTTCTCTGCCGCCACCGCCGCTGCCGTCGCTGCCGAGCCGGAGGATGATGTAGAAGCCATTTTTCCGGTGCGCCGATGACCTTGGATGGGCGGCGCTGGAGGTTTTTTGGGGAGCAGTGGAGCTCTAAGTTCGTGGGAGGAGTAGAGGAGAAGGAAATGGCGCAAGGAGCTGTTGAAGGAGATGGGGAAAAGAATCCTCACCACTCATATCCACCAGACACATCAAGATTCGTGTAAACGCTACAGTGAACATGCCACGCGTCATGGAAAGGACTGGGAAACCCCCACGCGATGATTACGCCGCCTCGATCTCGACGCATGCATTGAAACGGCGCCTCGGATCCGCGAAAGGTGGACCCACCAATGGTCGTGCTGACAGGAAATGTTTGTCAGTGACGTGACGTGACAATGACTGTTGTCAGGTTACGTCAGAGACAATGTTCCGGCTTAGTTTGAATTTTGAGTTGGAAACACAAATAACGTATTCATAGGTTCGACTCATTTTTTGAGACCCAGATCATATCTTTTGTTTTGAAGTTTCAGGAACCCTTCAAGATTCTGCAAGCCGAAGATCAAGCTAGATGATGATGAATCCGACTTTGGATCTTGGAGGCCTCTGGGGGCTACTGTTGGGGATATACTATCTAGGTATCCTCATTGTACCTCACTGACCAGGGTGGCCCACTTCGGGTTAGAGCTTTGCTTCACGGGCGGCCTAGTCAGGGAGAAGAGACGGAGTCTAGTCCGGCTACGGGAAGGCCCAGAAGACTTACCGACATAGGCCCATAGTGTTACTTGTAGTTCAAGATGTACTCTATAACCGACTCTTAGTCGTAGCCGGATAGATCTCTTCTATAAAACCTAGGCCGGATATCTATATAAGCCGTCCTAGGGAGATCCTTTAGAACCCTCACAATAGTCTACAATCTCAACTCGCACAGGCGAAACCTTGGTAACCCATATTCCGGCTCTACCGTATTACTGGATTGCTAGCAGGAGTAGGATCCGTCCAAATCCGGCGGATAAGAACCTGGGTAAACTGGTGTGCTCACCGTCCCAGAACACCGTACGTCTCACACCCCTCTTTTCCACACGCCTCGAGGATCCCCTCATGGTGTACTTGTCATCAATCCGACGACATCAGGGAACACTTACTCTGCTACAAAAGTATCAGCAAAGCAAGTGTGAGTATAGGGTGTAATCCGCAAGACTTATGGCTGGTGGGGTTATTTTGTATAAAGCCATCTTTTTTATAAAACAAGGGGGAGAAGAAGCTCGTCTAATCAGAATATTTTAAAAGGGGATAAGGGAGCGACATCTCGAAACAATTGATCATCATCTTTTGATATCCACCAAAGTAATCCTCATCTCACAACTAGGATCACCCCCTCGTACCCAGGAGGAAGCATCTTTAAGCACATGTTGAGCTGCCAAGTTTTACGATTAGGTTAATGTTATCTATGATCTTCATGTTCCTTTCCCAAGTCGTCCATAACCGAGGACACGGCTTTTCGAAAAGATTTAACCCTGTAGGGGTGTACAACTTTACCCACACGTACCAACCGACTCTTAATGCCAAGCTATTAGCCCTCTTCCTTGGAAGGTTGGCAGAGGGTGGTTGGCCACGACCTTTACCTTGCTTTCGCCGAGACCATGAGTCACACCCTAAGGAGGGTTCCGCCATAACGGGTCAAATCCCGAAGCCGGTCCCTAGAGATGTGGGCGAGGTTGGTTTATTAGGGGCTCCATCGACCCCAAGCAACCCTGGCCACGCTTAACTACCTGTTATGATGCACCTCCTTCTCCTCCTCTTTCAAAAACATTTTCGATGCGTATGCCAAATGGAAAGCCCGAACTATGTGACTCATGGAATCTACTAGGCAAGTTAGTTAGTCGAGAGATCCCATAAACCCCGCGTGACTGTACGCTTATCTTGGTTCAAGAGGCTAGAACTCGGGTCCTAGTAGTGGCGAGCATGGGACTAGAAAAATCACATCCCACCGTGGCCTCCCGTACAAGCCTTAGCATATTTAACCTTTACCACTGATCTTACCTCATCAGTATATCTCGTACTCCTGTCATACTAGATTCTCTGCAATTGGTACATCTTCTGGATGAACCAGCACTGACAACTTATACGTCGTAACGTATCTATAATTTTTGATGTTCCATCCTGGATTTATATCTACTTTCTTATGTTTTGTTCACACTTTGAGGTATTTTTATACATTTTCTAGAACTAACCTATTAACAAGATGCCACAGTGCTAGTTGCATGTTTTTCGCTGTTCTCGGAATTGGACAGGACAAAAGCCAAAGTCAATATTTTACCCGATGCAATACGGAGACCGAAGGGGAGACGAAGTGGCGCACCAGGGCGGCCACACCTGGTGGCGGCACGGCCTGGGGGGTGCGCCACTAGGGGTTGTGGGCCCCCTGGTGCTCCACCGACCTTGCCCCTTCGCCTATAAAAGCCTCCTGGGACGAAAACCCTAAGGACCCAATCAGAAATCCACGAAAGAGACTTTAGCCGCCGCCATCTCCATCCCTAGACCTGGGGGATTCGAAGCTCTTCCCGGCACCCTGCCGGAGGGGAGAGATCACCCTGGAGGACTTTTTCATCACCATGCAAGCCTCCGGAGTGATGCATGAGTAGTTCACCTTGGACTACGGGTCCATGTAGTAGCTAGATGGTTGGTTCTCCTCCTTTGTGCTATCATGTTTAGATCTTGTGAGCTCCGTTCATGATCAAGATCATCTATTTGTAATCTTACATGTTGTGTTTGCGGGGATCCGATGGATATTGAGATACTATTTCAGATTGATTATTGATTCTATCATGTCTATGTTATTTTTGATCTTGCATGATCTCTGTTGTTAGTAGCTATCTTGGCCAAGTAGATGCTAGCAACTCCAAGAGGGAGTATTTATGCTCGATACTGGGTTCATGCCTCTTGTAATCTGGGGAAGTGACAGAAATCTCTAAGGTTGTAGATGTGTTGTTGGTACTAGGGATAAAACAATAATCCTTTGTCCATGGGGCAATCGTATTGTTTACTTTACACACTTTTCTTAATGCAATTATCTGTTGCTTGCAACTTAATACTGGAAGGGGTTTGGATGATAACCTGAAGGTGGATTATTAGTCATAGATGTAGTTGGATTATGGTCTATGTATAATGTTTTAATGCCCAATCAAATCTCATAGGAATCAAGATGCCTAGTATATGCATTGTTATGCTTTCTCAATATGTCAATTGCCCCGCTGTAATTTTTTCACCCAACATGTTATCTATCTTAAGGAGAAACACCTCTAGTGAACTATGGACCCCAGTCCATTCCTTTACCATTGATACCATCTACTGTTTAATGTTTACTTTCTGCAAGCAATTACTATCTTCCACACTATACGTTTAATCCTTTGTTTTCAGCAAAATCGGTGATATTGACAACCTCACTGTAAGTTGGGGCAAAGTTTTGTGGTTGTGTTGTGCAGGATTCCAAGTTGCTAGCAACACCTTGGAGTTGTTTCCTTGCTCCTACTAGTTCGATAACCTTGGTTTCATAACTGAGAGAAAACTTGTTGATGTGCTCATCATACCTACCTCTTAGGGTTCCCAACGAGCTCGACATATTTTGAGCCATCAACAGCTAAGCATGTCTAAGCAAGACACAGATAATAGCTCTAGCAGTGCACACACAAGCCAAACCTAGTTATGCTAGGAGCAGTGGATCATGGAATATAAGCTCAAAGGGAGTAATGCAACGGATAGGATACTCTATCTATCGATAAAACACCATGGTAGAATCGTATGCAGCATGGAAAGAATGAAATACTTTCAAAATCATATGATTGTATAATGGTGGGGCTATGCTTGCCTTGTTTGTTGATGCCCAAATATAGATCTTTGGAAGCCTTGTGCTTGACTTGATTATAGTTGGTAAAGTATTGTTCGTCGATCTTTGATAGTGTTGATCTGGGTCTTCAATATCGATCTCGGTATCGTATTCTACCAGGAAGAAGCAAACACCGGAAAAAAAAGGGTGAACAACAATCAACACATGGCATCGATGCAATGCTCAAGCAAGGATGATGATATGACAAGTTTAATAATATTGTTATGAAACCCTAAGACATGCTTGGAAATTTAAGCGAGATCCGAGGGGTCCAAACCCTAATACAGGAGAGACCCCGGAATCACCTACAGGGTTCAATTGATTCTTCTAATTAAACTTGTAATTAAAGTTGTTGAACAATGCATGATTATGAGTCTATTGTGTAGATCTCATTTTCCTAAACATTTTGATATATTGTACATATTTTTATGACTTATAATTAATTAGTTATTGAATTTATAAGATTAAACCTTTTTTGGAATTATTAAAGAAATTTAAAAGATTTACTACGTCAGAGTGACACAAGACTGACTTCAGAGCGAGCATTAAACACTTCCTCACTAGGGCTAGGTCTACCCACTAGGGCTGACTTGTGGTGGCGCGCGGCACGAGCACGGCAGAGGACGCTAGGGAGATGGTGCAGTGGCTCGGGAGGATGGTAATCTCACCGTGGTTGTAGGGAAGGGGTCGACAAGGTGCGGTGAGGCCAAAGGCAGGCTAATCGATGGCGGCGAGCTTCGTCGGGGTCGGGGAAGAAGAGGTTGGCAGCGACGATTCCGAGCACCCTGGCTCGATTCGTTTCGCGAGACTACTCAGGACGGCGAGGAAGAGATCAACGCATCATCTATGAGGCTTGGGGAGCTTTGGAATGGCGACGACGGTCGGCATCTGTGGAGCTAGGGTTCGGCCTTAGGGAGAAAAAGGAAGAGAGGGCCAGGGAGAGGGAGGGAAAGTCAGGATGAGGACGAGGGCGTCGAAGTAATGATCTTATCCTCCTCCAGAGCGCGATGGAAGGCGGTGTGCTGGCGGCACGGATCGACAGTGGTGACACAGGCATGCAGCAGCTTCCCGCTGGGAAAGATGACGAGCATTTTGCAGAAACCCCCTGGAAAAAACAGAAAACAACCCAGGGTGCCTCTCTGCTGAAGATTTTGTTAAAACTCCCTAGATTTTTACAAAATAGAGGAAAACACCTAGAAAGACTCTAATTCATTTTATTTTGAATTCTTTTCATCCTTTTGAATAGTTTGCAATAATTTGGTGATCCCAAATACACCAAACTTGCACAAAACTTTAGTAAAATAGTTGTGTATTCCCTTAGCCAATTTGGAAAGATCACAAAGATCATTTGGAATGTTTTGTGAGGATTCAAAATAGAGAGCACTCACATAGAGAGTTAGGGTTTTGCTTTATTTCTTTACATGCAATTTTAAAAGATGATACTCATGAATGCACAAACAAAGCCCTAAATATGATTAACTAAAACTAGGGTGTTACAGCTCTATCCCCCTTACGAGAATCTCGACCCGAGATTCCAAAGGTAGGAAGAAAGAAGGAAACAGGGTCACTTCTAAGGATAAGAAGGAAACACACTATTTCATGGTCAACTCATGAAGGAGTGTTTAAAAACAACTCTGAGATGACAGAATGAAACACGTCAAGGTAGCGGAGGAAACAAGAGGAGATAGGTTTTCAAGTTGTTAGATAGATGGTCTTCATAAGGATTGAGACCATGGAGCTTCAGAGGAGTTTAAGCTTCTGATAAGGAGAGCATACAACGTAAGGAACATGACCACAGACTTCGAAAGATGAAATTCTACTAGACGGCTTAAGTACAGCTTCTAGCATAACATATATACGAAGAACCAAGCTATTGAACTACTTTTTGATATAGAAGGTTCACTCTTAATTCAACAGAAGGTCAAGACAGAGAGGTTGTTTTGGTGGAGAGGACTCATAAGAGTCACAAGGAACATGTAACACGAGAAACTTTTGATTGCCAAAATCATAGTCTCTCTTCGAACATGGTCGAGAAATGAAGGAAACTCTTTATTCAACCAGGATTTATCAAAATCCTTGCCTAAGATTGTGATATCACTTTACACCACTAGATGAATAAGTAAGAAGATTCCTGATGACACGAGGAAAAAGAAACTTCATTCTCAGACTTCAGTTACTTGGCACAACAAGATGCTTGCCAATATAAAAGTGGCTAGAGGATCGACCGAGAGACATTTAGCAACACTACTTTAAATGTTCTCCTTGATATTCAAGAAAGCGGACATCAAGTAAAGGTCGGACTTCGGATACAAAAGAAACCATAAGCACAACTCCGATAATAGAATCATAGAAGGGGCCTCATGAAGAGTGGTTGTTATTTGCTAATTCAAGAGGATATGGCAATAGGTCTTCTGACTAGTTGTGTCAACCATTACATCAATCTTGTCGTATTTACAAAGAGACCTATGTCAATACCTTGAGGAACACCAACCATCGTAGATGCTTGAGATTCAGCTCTGGTTTGGTGAGATGATGCTTCAGACTCAGCATGTCTGAATAGAAAGCTTGCAACATTTACCACAAAGGTAAAGTCACTAGATTCTCAAGACAAGGACTACAGTGTTAAGCTCCAAAAGACTAAGCTAGATTGCTAGACCCATGCATTAACAACTTGTTGAAGGACAGTTGTTCATACATCGAGTATTTGGAATGAAATACACATGTGTCTGTAGAGGGAACAAAGATAACCCTACTCGAATCCACGGTGTCATCTTTCAACAATTGCACGTGAATCGGGGGAGGTTACTTCCAATATCTAGAACACATACTTCGAGACAACTCGAACATGGTTCTTAAGAGTTTCCAACATTATTTCCATATGTTCCATATGAATCTAGCCTTGCTTGGAGAAGCTAAGGATGTTATCGATGGTCTCAACAACAAACTTATCGAGATACTCTAGGAAGATGCACTCATATGTTGTATGAACAAGACAACAATATTGGTTAGACCAACGGACATGAAGATGTACTCAAGTGCAACATCATGTGTAGAAACATCATCAAGATAGCCCTTGGAACTGAGTTTGATTTGATGATACCCCATATCAAATCAGAGGTGGGGACAATAACATTTCCATGAAGGAAACACTACCTTTCTTCAGCACGAACAAAACTAGACATCCCTTTTAAGATGAACTAAGTCGGATAGAACTTTTGTATTTACAACTCTCCAAGTTGTTGTTTAAGATCAACCAACTAGTTTAGGGGTATCCAATACGGATCCTTGGAGAAAGGAGCAGTTCGTAGAACTTGCTTGCTCAAGAACTTGACAACACGGTCATTTGGCAACATGGTGATACTTCTAGTTGACATCTAGAATACCACGGACCACCGTTATGTCACTTAGTTCGAGAGGAAACTTGCTTGGTAAGGCAAGAAGACTTAGTCTCAGAGCGCCGGCACCAGCCTAACTCTTTGACCGAAGAGGGTGTACCAGAGTAACAGACTTGGTAGCACAATCATCCTTTCCTTAGTGATAGGGTTAACCATCACACTAAGAATGACACAAATGTCCTTGTATTTCAAAGAAATAATGATTGCTAAGAATCTCAGATGGCCACATTATGACGCACACGCATCATTCACGAGCGCGAAATCTCGAAGGAAGGGTGGGTAGATATGTGTAAAAGCATCATTTTATTAAGAAGGTTATGAAGCTAAACATAACCTATTAGTATAAAAGAGTGTGATACTTAAACGTAGAACAGATAGAAGATAATCATGCCTCTTAATCTGGAGATTACAACACTTTGACCTGGTCCTAGATATGACAAGGTACTGGAGTTTGTTTCTCCTGACATCCCGAAATGGTTTGTCATGATGGACCACAAGAGTATCTTGCATCGAAAGACACCAATGCGCATTACTGCTTGTCTACCAACTGGTAGACAAAAGGTCAGAAACAAAAACGGGAAAAGTACATGCTCAGGATAGAATCCCGATATGTGGATGCATAGATTATCCATCTTTCAAAAACCGATGCAGAAGAGGGGAAGGTGTGGCAGAGTCACGAATATAGATGAGAGACTCACGTGGAGTACTCTTGTCGTGATCTATTTGGTTCCATTAAAGAACATCTGCCATAGCTAGTGGTAGGGGAAGTCCTTAATTATCGAAACTCAATCGCGACAAAAACCACAAGCTTGGAGGCTAGGATTGTAGTACCAGCCATACTAAGGTAATGTGTGAACATTAACAACAGGGGAAAATGGAATGGATCTTGAGTTAAAGATCAGCTTCAGGTACAAGATTCATAACACTAGAATCCAGCACAATCCGGGATCTTCGGTTCAAGTCCAAGAATTAAAACCTGAGAAAGAAGTAACTACTACTTGAGTGACATAGGTTACACTACAAGATAGTAATCACGAGATAGCTTCCTAGAGAAGAAATGTCTTCTGAAGTACCCAAAAAACAAAAAGGAGGCACACGAGGCGAAAAGAAACCTCAAAGCCTAGAACAGAACACTATGGATCCTTAAATTGTAGGTTCCATAAGACAAAGAGATCTTGACAGAAAGGAATCTCTCAAAAAACAGTGCAAAGGGGAAACAAGGAATTCACAACACACACAACCCTAGAGAACTCTACACTAGGTCAACTGGCTGAGAAACGACATGCCAAGAAGGCACCTAAGCTTTGAAAGACTGGAAGAGATATCAAAAAATTTCCAAATCAACACAAGATAACTGACCCAGAGTTAGAACGATGCCAGATAAGGAGCAAAAGAAGCATACTAGAGTTTTCGCAAATACTTTTCATCTTTAAAATAGTTTTCACAAGCACTATACTCAACATCGACCAATAGCAAGGTTTTCCTACGGTCGGTACTACTCTGATATCAAGAACTGTGACACCCCCGGGATCAGGGTTAAACAAATCCCAGACCTTAGCCTGACATAAGCTTAACCTAGAGCTCGAGGATATCCAATGAGAAATCGGTAACACAACAGTAACCCTGCGACACAAAAATTATTACAGCAAGCTCATAATTGAGCGAAGAACCAAAATATTACAAGCAGAGGTCACTGACCAAAAGCATCAAACAACGGAAGGAAAAGTATGCTATTAAGTATAGAAAAATTAACAAATAGCCTAAGAGGCCTGAAGCGTAACGATGACGTCCCAGCCCATAGATTCTAGGCTGTCGATCGGGAACCCCAAGCTACTCGTCAGTGTCGATGTCGTATGGAACTCGTCTTCAGGGAACACTTACTCTGCTACAAAATTATCAACAAAGCAAGGATGAGTACAGGGTGTACTCCACAAGACTTATGGCTGGTGGGGTTATTTTGCATAAAGCCATCTTTGTTTATAAAACAAGGGGGAAGAAGCACGTCTAATCAGAATATTTTAAAAGGGGATAAGGGAGAGACATCTTGAAGGAATTGATCATCATCTTTTCATATCCACCAAAGTAATCCTCATCTCACAACTAGGATCACCCCCTCGTACCCAGGAGGAAGCATCCTTAAGCACACGTTGAACTGCCAAGATTTATGATTAGGTTAATGTTATCTATGATCTTAACATCAGTTCCCAAGTCGTTCATAACCGTAGACATGGATTTTCGAAAAGATTTAACCCTGTATGGGTGTACAACTTTACCCACTGATACGTCGTAAATGTATCTATAATTTTTGATGTTCCATGCTTGTTTTATATCTACTTTCTTATGTTTTGTTCACGCTTTGAGGTACATTTATACATTTTCTAGAACTAACCTACTAACAAGATGCCATAGTGCGAGTTGCTTGTTTTCTGCTGTTTTTGGTTTCCGGAAAGCTAGTAAAGAAATATTCTCGGAATTGGATGGGACAAAAGTCAAAGTCAATATTTTATCCGAAGCAATACGGAGACCGAAGGGGAGACGAAGTGGCGCACCAAGGTGGCCACACCTGGTGGCCGTGCGGCCAGGGGCACACCACGAGGGGGTGTGGGCCCCCTGGAGCTCCACCGACCTTGCCCCTTCGCTTATAAAAGCCTCCCGAAACGAAAACCCTAAGTACCAGATCAGAATTCCACGAAAAGTTCTGCTGCGCTGCCGACACCGAAGAGGAGATTCGGGAGACAGAAGTCTCTGTGCCGGCACCCTGTCAGGACGGGGAAGTGCCCCCGGAGCCATCTCCATCGACTCTACCGCCATCTCCATCGATGTTGCTGACTCCCATGATGAGGAGGGATTAGTTCTCTCTCGAGGCTAAGGGCTCTACAAGTAGCTATGTGTTCATCTCTCTCTCTATGTGTGATCTTAATGAGATCATGAGCTTTGTAATCTATAGATCTATTCTGGTACTCAAGTGCTTTAATTAATCTCTGCTTATCCCCACGTGTGTGAAGTTGACAGTGTGCACACCGTGTGGCACTTTGGCTAAGGTTACATAAATACTTATCATAAGTATAATTTGAGTTGGATGTCTCTATGATATTGTGCTATTTGTTGGAACCATCTAGCGCTCAAGGTGATAGTGAGGGGTTATCTAGATGGGGAATGCGAACTTTAAGGTGTGTTGTTATAGCCCTACATCGTCCAACCAGAGAGTAGTTCAGGGTAGCATAATGAAGAGAATATATTTATATGAGAGTGTCCACTAGTGAAAGTATAATCCCTAGGCCTTGTTTCTAAGCATTGAAACACTATTTACAATCAGTCCTGTTACATGTTTGCTTGCTGCCACTCTTATTTCAGATTGCAATTACCACTTATAATCATCCATATTACTCGTATTTCACTATCTCTTCGCCAAACTAGTGCACCTATACACCTGACAAGTGTATTGGGTGTGTTGGGGACACAAGAGACTTCTTGTATCTTGATTGCAGGCTTGATTGAGAGGGATACCTTTGACCACTTCCTACCTGAGTTCGAAAAACCTTGGGTGATCCACATAAGGGAAACTTGCTGATGTTGTACAAACCGCTACACTTGGAGACTCAACACTGTCTACAAGAATAGAAGTTTGCGTAGACATCAAGCTTGCACTTAATAAACTTGGACCATTGTGTCCATCTATGTTGCTTATATGCTTGCACTTTATAAGTTATGAATTAGCAGAACAATGATGTCATGGGGAACGCTTTCAACATTGCACTTATTATTCAGTTGATATCATGTTGTTTTTCTTATGGATCTGGGTAGTGTGAAATAAAAGGGGAGTTTGTAAGCTCATGGAGTTTTTATGTGTGTTAGAGAACCACCTGGGAGGCTAGCCTAAGCCATGCCTAATCATGGTGGAAACTTACAATATAACCATAGTGAGCATTCTATGAAGCATCCTCAATAAAAACCTATGCAAATAGCAAATAAAAAGATCGATGAGATGCTCATTGTCTGTTGCCTTGTCATTTTGATATGGGATAGCTCATGTATCATGGGGCAAGGGGTACTCCATTGGCGGTTCTCCAAGATACACATGTACTTACAATGACAAGAATTTACTTGTGACTAAAGTTGAGTAGCATGAGGTTCAGTACTCGTAAGCAAGGGGCATGAGATTTTCAACTTATAACTTGTCAAGCATACCCTCATATTTGTGTCACTTTAACCTTAATCACCTTAAGATGCTTATGATAGGGGTAATGAGAGCTGAACCCTAATAAGTACCATAATTTTTGGAATCTCTTTATTAAACTTGAATCTATGCTTCTCTTTGTGAAGGGCCTTTCTTTTTTACTTTTCTGTTGAGTCTCCATCTTCTATCTTTATGCACCAACTGAGAGAGCATAGTGGTCATTCTTCGTTTAATGTGCATTGTCCCAAAACTTGTTGATTGATTCATAACTTTGATATTGCTTGTTCTTAAATTATTTGTATCTAGTCACCCTTATGAACTTTGAAGGTGTCCTATGCATTTATGTTTTTCTATACCATGAGGGACAAGCTGAATACCACTTTTATTATGTTTTCTATATGTGAAACAAACAAACGTCTTTCAATGCATTGTTATTCATGATCTTTTGTTTGGACCTTTTCATGTTACAACATAGTTGCTATGTCTTATTGTTAGAACTCTATATTTCATGCCTATGTTTAGAGTAATTTGATCCCAGCTATCAATGTTTTACATATACCTTGATCAAGATTGTGATGGTGCATGTCACCTCAAAAATTATTCTTTTTATCACTTACCTACTCGAGGACGAGCAAGAGTTATGTTTGGGGATGCTTGATATGTCGTAAACGTATCTATAATTTTTGATGTTTCATGCTTGTTTTATATCTACTTTCTTATGTTTTGTTCACACTTTGAGGTATTTTTATACATTTTCTAGAACTAACCTATTAACAAGATGCCAAAGTGCCAGTTGCCTGTTTTCTGCTGTTTTTGGTTTCAGAAAAGCTAGTAAAGAAATATTCTCGGAATTGGACGGGACAAAAGCCAAAGTCAATATTTTACCCGAAGCAATACGGAGACCGAAGGGGAGACGAAGTGGCACACCAGGGTGGCCACACCTGATGCCACGCGGCCAGGGGCGCGCCACCAGGGGGTGTGGGCCCCCTGGAGCTCCACTGACCTTTCCCCTTCGCCTATAAAATCCTCCCAGGACGATAACCCTAATTGCCCCTAGAGCCATCTCCATCGAGTCCACCACCATCTCCATCACCGTTGTTGACTCCCATGATGAGGAGCGAGTAGTTCTCTGTTGAGGCTAAGGTCTCTACAAGTAGCTATATGTTCATCTCTCTCTCTATGCGTGATCTTATTGAGATCATGAGCTTTGTAATCTATAGATCTATTCTGCTACTGAAGTTCTTTAATTAATCTCTGCTTATCCCCACGTGTGCGAAGTTGATAGTGTGCACACTGTGTGGCACTTTGGCTAAGGTTACATAAATACTTATCATGAGTATAATTTGAGTTGGATGTCTCTATGAGATTGTGGTGTTTGTTGGAACCATATAGCGCTCAAGGTGATAGTGAGGGGTTATCTAGATGGGGAATGTGAACTTTAAGGTGTGCTATTATAGCCCTACATCGTCAAACTGGAGAGTAGTTCAGGGTAGCATAATGAAGAGAAGATATTGATATGAGAGTGTCCACTAGTGAAAGTATGATCCCTAGGCCTTGTTTCTAAGCATTGAAACACCGTTTACAATCAGACATGTTACATGTTTTCTTTCTTCCACTCTTATTTCAGATTGCATTTACCACTTATAATCATCCATATTACTCGTATTTCACTATCTCTTCGCCGAACTAGTGCACCTATACATCTGACAAGTGTATTGGGTGTGTTGGGGACACAAGAGACTTCTTGTATATTGATTGCAGGGTTGCTTGAGAGGGATACCTTTGACCACTTCCTCCCTGAGTTCGATAAACCTTGGTTGATCCACTTAAGGGAAACTTGCTGCTGTTCTACAAACCTCTTCACTTGGAGGCCCTATTAGCCCACTACGTAAACATCACCCACACGTACTAACCGACTCTTAATGCCATGCTATTAGCCCTATTCCTTGGAAGGATGGCAGAGGGTGGTTGGCCACGATCTTTACCTTGCTTTCACCGAGACCATGAGTCACGCCCTAAGGAGGTTTCCACCATAACGTGTCAAATCCCGAAGCCGGTCCCTAGAGATGTGGGCGAGGTTGGTTTATCAGGGGCTCCATCGACCCCAAGCAACCCGACCACGCTTACCTACCGGTTATGATGCACCTCCTTCTCCTCCGCTTTCAAAAACATTTTCGATGCGTATGCCAAATGGAAAGCACGGACTATGTGACTCATGGAATCTACTAGGCAAGTTAGTTAGTCGAGAAGTCCCCATAAACCCCGTGTGGCTGTACGCTCGTCTTGGTTCAAGAGGCTAGAACTCGGGTCCTAGTAGTGGCGAGCATGGGACTACAAAAACCACATCCCACCGTGGCCTCCCATACAAGCCTTAGCATCTTTAACCTTTACCACTAATCTTACCTGATCAGTATATCTCGTAATCCTCTCATACTAGATTCTCTACAATTGGTACATCTTCTGGATGAACCAGCACTGACAGCTAAGCATGGCTAAGCAAGACACAGATAATAGCTCTAGCAGTGCACACACAAGCCAAACCTAGTTATGCTAGGAGCAGTGGATCAGGTAATATAAGCTCAAAGGGAGTAATGCAAGAGATAGGATACTCTATCTATCGATAAAAGACCATGGTAGAATCGTATCAGCATGGCAAGAATGAAATACTTTTGAAATCATAGGATTGTATAATGGTGGGGCTATGCTTGGCTTGTTTGTCGATACCCAAATATAGATCTTTGGAAGCCTTGTGCTTGACTTGATTATAGTTGCTCAAGTATTGTCTATCGATCTTCGATGGTGTTGATCTCGGACTTCAATCTCGATCTCGATATTGTAATCTACCGAGAAGAAGCAAACACCGGAAAGAAAGGGGGAACAACAATCAACAAATTGCATCAATGCAATGCTCAAGCAAGTATGATGATATGACAAGTTTAATAATATTGAAATGAAACCCTAAGACATGCTTGGAAATTTAAGCGGGATCCGAGTGGTGCAACCCTAATACAGGAGAGACCCCGGAATCACGTACGGGGTTCAATTGATTCTTCTAATTAAAGTTGTTGAACAATGTATGATTATGAGTCTATTGTGTATCTCTCATTTTCCTGAACATTTTGATATATTATACACATTTTTCTGACTTATAATTAATTAGTTATTGAATTTATAAGATTAAACCTTTTTCGGGAATTATTAAAGCAATTTAAAACATTTACTGTGTCAGAGTGACACAAGGCTGACGTCGGCGCAAGAATTAAACACTTTCTCACTGGGGCTAGGTCTACCCACTAGGGCTGACTTGTGGGCTAGGCACCACGTCCACAGACATGATGGCGGTCAGCGGTCCACGACCCACGTCAGGGCAGCGTCGGCGTGACGTCATGCGACGGCCACCGCCAAGTGGTCACCGGCGACGACGAGGGAGGGCGCGCAAGGCTGCGGGATCTATGCTATTCAAAACAGCACAGCAAGATGAACCCTATGGTGTCGGCGCCGCTCCTTTTAAGGTGCCGGAGTAGCGGCAGCAATGGTGTCCGACGATGGTGAGCGGTGGCGCGTGGCGTGGGCACAACAGAGGACGTTAGGGAGACGGTGGAGTGGCTTTGGAGGACGGTAATCTCACCGTGGTTGCAGGGAAGGGGTCGGCGAGGTGCGGGGAGGCCAGAGGTAGGCTAATCAACGGTGGCGAGCTTCATCGGGGTCGGGGAAGACGAGGTTGGTGGCGGCAATTCCGAGCGTTCTGGATCAATTCATTTGGCGAGATTGCTCCAGACGGCGAGGCGGAGCTCAACGTGTCATCTGTAGGGCTTGGGGAGCTTCGAAACAACGGTGACGGTCGGCATCTGCGGAGCTAGGGTTCGGCCTCACAGAGAAAGAGGAAGAGAGGGCCAGGGAGAGGGAGGGAAAGCCAGGATGAGGACAAGGGCGTCGACGCGATGATATTATCCTCCTCCAGAGCGCGATGGACGGCGGTATGCTGGCGGCACGGATTGACGGCAGCGACACGGGCACGCAACAACTTCCAGCTGGGAAAGACGACGAGCATTTTGCAGAAACCCCCTTAGGAAAAATATAAAACAACCCAGGGTGCCTCTCTGCTGAAGATTTTGTTAAAAACTTCGTGGACTTCTATAAAATAGAGGAAAACATCTAGAGAGACTCTAAATTCATTTTATTTTGAATTCTTTTCACCCTTTTGAATAGTTTGCAATAATTTGGTGATCTCAAATACACCAAACTTGCACAAAACTTTAGTAAAATAGTTGTGTCTTCCCTTAGCCAATTTAGAAAGATCACAAAGCTCATTTGTAACGTTTTGAGAGGATTCAAAATATAGAGCACTCACATAGAGAGTTAGGGTTTTGCTTTATTTCTTTGCATGCAATTTTAAAAGATGATACTCATGAATGGACAAACAAAGCCCTAAATATGATTAACTAAAACTGGGGTGTTACACACTAGTACCTGGCGAGAAGTGACAACCTTCTCGATGAGCTCCGCCCTCTCGATCTCCCTCATAGCAGCATCGTATTCCTCCGAGTTGGCGTCTGAGGCACCGCCACCCATATTAATGTCGGTATAGAGTGCGTCAAGCACTGAGTCGGAGTTGGCTTCGGTGTTTTTGATGGTGGAGCTGGAGGGGGATGGTGTTGGGCCGTTGTTGCCTCCTCCGATTGCGCTGGTGATGTCGGACTCAGCTTCCTCGTTGGCTTCAGCGAAACTGTTAACAGTTGCGATCATCTCATTGAGGGTAACCAAGCCGACAGCCTATCGCCTCATGAGCATATGTCGGAGGAGTGTTCTGGACATGATCCCTTCTACAAAGTGGTATAAAAGATCGTCGGTGTGATCACCATCTAGGGTTTCCCTCACCCTTAACCATCTAGCGAGGTATTCACGAGGGGATTCTTCGTCCCTCTGAACACATCGAGCCAGATCGAAGATGGTGACAATGCCGACAAAGTGTGACCTCTGCTTCTCGAGTGCTCAGGGAAGCCAAGCGGATCTGCGGGGTCCTTCCACCATTATATCCTGCACAAGGGAGGTTTGGGTGGGCCTTGAATTTTTCCAACCCGAGCCGGCAAACTCCGAAGAGAGATCCGGGCCAGATCCTTCCATGAACGTATCCTGCCCGGAGGAGGTTCATGCGGGTCTTGACGAGTTCCCGACTTGTTGGGAGCTAGGACCCGAGTGGGTTTCGCCGATGAAGATGTGGATGTCCCCGACTAGGACAACGGAGCAGCGGGTGGGGTACGTCTTTACCGGGATCTAGAACTTGTCCGGAGGAAGGATGGGAACGTTGCCGAAGAAGAGAACGCGCCCAATGGCTATGGTGTCGCCGATTCCAGCAAAGAGATTGGACCTTGCCCGGTGTAGAGCTCAAAGCGCCTCTTTCCCCATGGTGGGCGCCAACTGTCGTGGTATTACCGATGCATATGCCATGGAGGGGTCCTCACAGAGCGTATTTAGACAGGTGGGGGAAGGCGGTCAGTTGATGGGTACGAGGTACCACAGCTTACCCAGGTTCAAGTCCCGCGATAGTGGCGGAACTCTACTCCTGCTATAAATCACTATAATGGCAATACGCCGAGTTATAGGGATTGGCTCGCTATGCAAGGTGTTATGAATCATGCCCTAAAGGCTCCCATAGGCCCGGCTTATAAAGTCGCCAGAACCTAGGTTTACAGGAAAAGACCTTGCTGGACAGGTTACAGAGTCCTACACTAGTACTAACTAGTCTTCGTGTCTTGTACTCCAAGGCTCCGAGTAGGTCGGTGACTTCAACATAGCCTTCTTTTATCCGGCATGGGCCTGTCTTCTGGATCTATCTAACTGGGTCGCCTAACAGGCCATGGGCTGTGCTATCCCACCTAACGTAGCCTTCTTTTATCCGGCATGGACATGCAATGGTGATACCCATTTAGTATATCCCAGCACACAATAATAAATTAGGTTAATCAATAGAAATGCACTGATAGCCAGGCCAACTGAGGGGCACATTGGTATGATGTTGGAAGTGTTAGCATAAAACTACCACTTTGATAGTCAAATTTTTGAATGGTGCTAGGTGGTATTTCAATCGCAAAAAATATCACATTGAAACCAAGTTTTCACAAAAAAACACTAATTATACATTGATCATAAATTGACCGTGAATCTGACACGTGGGACGCACTCACCAAGAGCTATTTGACGACGTGTACTGGGTCCCACATGTCACTCCAATTAAAAATCTAATTATCCAGAAATATTTAAAAAATGTGTTTCTCTCATCCTGACCATCACATGCCCCGTCCAACCCTGCTGCCGCCCTGGCCTACCCCGCCTAGCACCGACGCCTCCCCGGACAGCCCCCGCCGCTGGCATTGACCAGCCGAGCGCCTCCTCCGCTGTCGCATGCAGGCCCTATTCGGGATCGCGAGGACGGGAGAGTTGTCGTGCGGGGAGGGGAGCGCGCAGGCCTGGCGAGCTACCGTGGCACATTATCCTCGTCATCTAGAAGCATCCCACGGGGACGGGAGCGTCGTCCTCAAAGGCGGCCATGGCAGGGGCTGTGGCGGTGCTCACCAAGAAGGCGGGGGCGACTCCGGAGCAGGACGAGGCTGTGGCGGGGCAGGATGGGGCTGCGGTGGGGCAGGTCGTGGTGGAGGTGGTGAGTAGGCCGGGCTATGGCCTGGGCGGCGGCGGTGAGCATGTAGGGAGGCGGCAGTTCCCCATGCCAGTTTTTATTTTATTTTATTTTTTCTGATAATTAGGATATTTTGATTTTTTTTATGTTACCAAGTTTCAAAGGAGTGCCACGTCGACCTTAAAGGTGGGTCCTATTGTTAGTTTCTGTGTCAATTTGCAATCAACCGTGAATCGGTGCTATTTGCGAAAACTTGTTTTAGATGTGGTATTTGCGATTAAAACACCACATGGTACCATTCAGAAAATCTGACTATCAAAGTGGCAGTTTTATGCTAACAACTCTATGTTGCTGACCTATAAAATAGTTTGCCCTGTGTATGTCGAGTTGTGCAAGTTCTCATATCAAATGTGAATACATGAAATTTAGAGTGTGGTAAATTCTTATTCGACTAAGAATTGTTTAATTCTCATACAATTGATATCATCCTCCTGATTTTGTACTACAATGTTTTTGCTGTGTAAACATATTATTGTATTTTTACGGGCATTTTTTTCTTCGGGGAACATCTTATTGTATTGAACGAACCAATCTTCTATATCTAAATAAGAGTACCCCACTAGCTGATTTCTCTCAACATGCAAGCCATCCACCTCATCAAACATAATTGATCAATCCTAGCCAGCCATGACATCGTGTTTTTCCACAGTTTCACCCATTGATGCTATTTTTTGCGTGTTGTCCGTGTGATGGTAACATCACATATCCCATGTTCTCCACAACACATCCTGCCTTTTGACAGAAGCGTTGCCATAAACTCCAAAATTAATACACCTCCTATTAATTGTAGGGGTTCCACGCATAAAAACAATAAATTTTACTCTATGCCCCTGATCCCCTGAAGCTGCCAGGACCTATCTATTAGTAATACAGTAACGGGAGAGCTTTTCGCGAACTTACCCTTGAAGACCGAAAAGCGTTGTCAACGCTCAGGAGAGCATGGTTGATGTAGACGAGCCGAAGCCGACCTCAAGGTCGTGATGAAGTCCTTGCGCTCCTTCTGGCTCCAACGACTTGAGTGCCTCAAGTGCGACACCTCGCGGGGAGTTACACACGTCCGGTGCCTGACAATGAATCCCGCTTCCCTGATCCAGCAGCAGTTGCGGAAGTAGAGCTCCCGGATCCGAATCCCGCAGCGCGACGGCGCTCCGCGGTGAAGATGTATCTCGCTCGCGCAGTCCCGACTTGGGACCACGGTCACGAGAGAGAGAGGGGGAGAGAGAAAATATCAATTGGAGGTCCTCCCAAAAGTGGGGAGACCTTTATTGATTATTGGTGTGTTTTTCTAGGCCAAATACCCCACTTTATATAGGGGAGGGGAGGTACTACCTCCCTCAAAGTCCCGGGGTGGGACTAAAGGAGAGGAGGGGGTGGGGTGGCCGTCGGCCAACCCCTAGTGGGCCCCGTGGGGGGGGGCTAGGCCCAGCCAGCCAGCCCCCTTGGCCCCTCTCCCTCTCTCCTTTCCCAAATGGGCCCTCTCCCTCTGGAAATTGGCCCATTAAGCCTTTTTGACCTTTAATTGATTTTCTCTTTATTAAATAATTATGAATAAATGATTAAATCAACATTTAACATTCATTCACATATTATTCAACCTCCGTGGCTATGGAACACCTTCCACCTCCAGTCCGGACATCCTCCGGACATACCGAAACCCTTTCGGTTTTCTCCCTTCTTTTCTTCGGCGATTCTACCGATCCTATAAACACTCTCTAAGCATCATCAAGCCCTTAAGCGTGATACCCCACGGTTTGGAAACACTCCATACATGGTCGGGACACTCCCGCACTAATGATTGACAGAGGTACCTGGATGGCCATGTGACCCCTGTGCGTTCGATGAAGATCTTTCGTCGTTTGAACTGGGACAGTCGTGTCTTATTCCCTTTGTCACTCGATACTTGCATTGCCCGAGATCTGATCAATGACATCACCATGTTGTGTTCAATCTCGTTACTGAACAATGCTACTTGACTCGTTCCGACAAGTGTGATATCCCCGTGATCTAATCACACGCTACGCAGCTATTGGATATAACTTTTCCGAGTGGGCCCTTGAGTATCTTCCCGTCACATGGACGGACAAATCCCGCTATTGACATATATTGCCTCTACGGTTTCGTCCGAATACCTAAACACACCTTTATAACCACCGTTTTATCAGATGGCGTTTGATGCTATCTAAGCACTCTCGAGAGACAGTGATTGATATAGCCTCACGGTCTAAGGAATAGTCTACGAGGATCCATTTCTAATCATCGTAACTTGAAATTCGTGACATGATCGGGTCACGATGTTTAGGTTGGGTATTGGTTCATCATCTCATTCTCCGAATGAGATGACCTAATTTCCAACTGGCATAAATGCCACATGATCAGGAAACTTGATCATCCGTTGACCAATGAACCAGTGACTAGAGTTTCACTGGGAACCCCTGGTTGTTTGTATATCACACGTGTATTGATGTTTTGACTCAATACAGTTATAGCATGATATAAAACTTAATCATAAACCATATGAAATATGATAATAGTCCTTACTACTATTTGTCTCTAGGGCATATTTCCAACAGTGTCCCACTTGCACTAGAGTACAAATACACTAGCTGCATTTGTTCTAAATCATTGGCACCATACACCCGGTACCCTGAACATGCTTGCTCATGGAAGAGGTTGAGTCTTGGGTCTGTACTTTACATTCCCAAATCCTTTGCAACTTACTAATGTCACCTTGATTGACATTAATGCTTTATCATCACATGATAGCATCTGTGTGAATGCATCGTCGCTATGGCAGCAGAACGAGGCCTGATTCCAGGAGCCTACAGTGACGTTAGATCAACCTCGAGGGCTTTCTCATGGGCATTGTGCCATGGGACACATCATTCTACGTTAGAAGCGAACTAGCCCCGCCATAACATTATACAACACTTTAAATGGTACCCTTATCTATTATTATAAATGTATTCATCGAAACTCCCGTGCACTCTGTGCAACTTTCGATGTTTTGTTCACCTCGCTTCCTACTTCACTTTAATTGGTATCTACAGGAGTTTCCAACATATTCCCTTATAACATAACTCATTATGCTTTAAGATATGTCATCCTTTATGGATTTGGAAAATATGTCCACAGTTCTCTACTAGATATTGCGGACAAACTTAACTCAAACATTCTGTGATTTAAACTTAATCACTTTCAAACGTTCCTTATTTGGATTACATATGCTAAGTTATCATCATGGTTTACTAAGACAGAACCTATGTCTTAACATAGTGGATGACGATCATCCTTTTCTTTGTTTTAACCATTGATGTTAAACTTAATGCTATTCCTAATTTAAGTTATTAAGGACTAGTTCCTTAATTAACTTCTATTCTGAAACCCTTTTCAGAATCCCTTAAGGAATACTACATAATATCATAATACACCTATTATCAACTTCTATGCCTTATAAATCATTATTTCTAAGTATTTGCACTTTCATCCTTAACATATTTAAGAATTACTCCTATAATCTCCCACTCAAAATATGTTCCTACATATTTGAATTTGAGTCTTATATTGCTCCCACTTAAAAATATGTTAATCACATATTGTTTCAGGAAGACTTTCATAGCTCCCACTCAATTTTATGCAAATTGCATATCTCCTTTACTATTTTGAATAACTTCAAAATCCTTTGATCAAATACCAAACTTGGAGATTTACTATGAGATACTAGTACTTTACTAGTTTTAAATCCACTAGACATTGAGCACACATGAATCAAATTCATTTGAATTTGTCCAATACTTGACAAATTGTGTTTTGTCATTCACCCCCCTTTTCCATTATGGATTTGGAGTCATTTGGGAAAATTCAAGTAACCCCTTTTACTTGTGAGATTCAGCAATGAATTGCTTTCTAATCTCAAGGGGATTTTGCTTTTAGGATTTCTCATAATTCTAGTTTACCATTATTTCCTTTGTAGTTCATAGGTATGTCATATTTCAAGAATCATGACAACTGACTCACAAATGTCTCCATACAAGATATGGATTTACATTTTGAATCCTACTTCATGTAGTGAAAAACAATAGTGGAGGGAAAAACATAATGATCAAAATCATTGATTCATTCCTTATGTGAAGAGAATCGTTCAGGAAAGTTGTCCGTTGTGCTTCTCAACACTCTGATGCAGGGTTTTGAATCCTCATCATGTTTTACACTATCTTCCATTTGCTCCATAATTGAGAAACATCACTAGAAGTGGGCTTTCTCAAGAATGCACCAAAATCCAAGCAATACGAATCTTGCTTTCCTTTTGGTTTGAGCTATGGGTTTTGTATTCAAAGTTTCCAATGAATATACTACAAGGACTTATTCGCTATTGTTTTGGTTATATCGAATAACCCCAAAACTTTCACGAATTCAAATGGTTTACCAATTCTAATTCAGTGCTAACTACTTCTAAGCTAATGGTTGATACATTGCAAATGTATCTATAATTTTTGATGCTCCATGCTTGTTTTTATACACTTTCTTGTGTTTTGTCCACACTTTGGAGTACTTTTCATATGATTTCTTGGACTAACCTATTAACAAGAGCCACAGTGCCAGCTGCCTGTTTTCTGCTGTTTTTGGTTCCAGGAAAGTCAGAAAATGAATATTCTCGGAATTGGACGGGACAAAAGCCAAAGTGCCTATTTTTCCAGAAGACTCACGGAGCTAGAATACGAGACGGAGGAGGGCCAGGGGTTGGCCACCCCCCCCCCCCCCCCCAGGCGCGGGCTAGGCCTGGCCGCGCCAGGGCCTGGTGTGGTGGCCCCAGGCACCCCCTCGACCTCTCTCTTCGCCTATAAGAAGCCTTCTGACCTAAAAACTTCGGGGGGGTTCGACGTTTTTCCACGAAAAGTTCCGCTGCGCTGCCACCACCGAAGGGGAGATTCGGGGGACAGAAAGTCTCTATTCCGGCACCCTGCTGGGACAGGGAAGTGCCCCCGGAGCCATCTCCATCGATCTGCACCATCATCTTCATCGACCATCCATGTTTCCCCCATCTATGAGTGAGTAATCCCCCGCTGTAGGCTATGGGGATGGTAGGGATTGGATGAGATCGTTCATGTAATGGCATCAGATTGTTAGGGCATAGTGCCTAGTATCTTTTATTAGTGCTTTATGACTTTGTTGCGACTTGTTGTGCTTAATGCTTGTCACTAGGGCCCGAGTGCCATGATTTCAGATATGAACTTATTATTGATTCATTATGATAGTATTGTTCTTGGTGTTATCTGCAAGTTGTATACACACGTCGTTGTCCGGAAGCGATGGTCCCGAAGTGACAGAAATCGGGGTAGCCAGAAGGGAAAGGCTTTGATGTGCGGATCACATGTGTTCACGGAGTGTTAATGCTTTGCTCCGGTGCTCTATTAAAAGGAGCACCTTAATTTCCACTAGTTCCCTAGAGGCCCCGCTGCAAACGGGCTGGCAGGACAAAAGATGTTGTGCAAGTTCTCATTGCGAGCACGTATGACTATATATGGAACACATGCCTAGGATTGTCTAGTACTTGGGTGCTTTATCTTATTTATCTGCAATTGCCCTATGTTCTGATTGCTATGTGAATTTTCGTGTCCATGCAACACTCGTCCATCCATCCCTATGCCTACCGCACTCGAATCACACTGTTTACTGCTTTTGTTACTACTGTCTTTGCTTTGCTACTACTGTTACTTTACTATTCCTACTACAAAACTATTGCTACTGATAAACTGCTGTGAGCAAGATTGTTTCTAGGTGAAGCTGAATTGACAACTCAGTTGTTAAGGCTGATAAGTATTCTTTGGCTCCCCTTGTGTCGAATCAATAAATTGGGTTTCACTTCCCTCGAAAATACTGCGATACACCCCCTATACTTGTGGGTCATCAATGGTTCTACATCTACACTACAACGATTTATTTGGTGCCTTCTATTCAACCCCTTTTTGATATCCAATATCATATTGTGATGCTTTTGTATTTTGACGTTTCAAAACACTTTGCATTTCACAATTTCTTTTATGCCATTCTTATAAAGTTGAATTTCATTACTATTGATCAAATCATAGCAATTAGATTCTCTTTTATATTTATACCCTTTCTTGATGAAACACTTTGATCAAATCAAATAGTTTCGAATTCATGTTTCCTTTGGTAAACTACTTTACACATTTAAACAATCATTTAATGATAATTACCATTTTCATTAAAACACAATACATCGAATATGTATTTACTTTTAACAATTCATTAAACACTTTGCATTCAAGTAATACACGGTGTTCAAGTTATTTTGCCGAACTTAGGCATGATTTATATGTGACAAGAAATCGAATGACTTTCACATATTATCACATAACTTTGAATTTAAACAATGGCTTCATTCATTAATGAACATATGATTAAGTTGGGTATTCTTAAACAAGGCATTTTAATGTTTCACAAATGTTCATACATTATCAATTAGTTTCAAACAACAAGGATAATTCACACATAATCAAACAAGATATGAACATGAATAGAAATCATTCATAAAAGCAGAACAATTGTTTGTTACAAACTCATATGAATAACCGCCTCACGAAGTGTGAGACACACTAAGGAAGTTCACAATCTCTTGATTACATTAATCATCCTAAAATACAAACTAAATGATAAATGTCGAGGGAGAGTGTCGTCGGCCATCATCATCATGCTCGCCATCAACACGCATCGTCACCTCCTCTCCAGCAAGCACCTCTCATGCAGAAGGACTTGTTTTTAGTAAAACAGAACAAGTATCAGATATACTTAACACTACAATGTGTTTGCAAGATTATAACATTTATAAAACTATATATCAAATATATACCTTTGTTGTTGATGACCTGAGCGACATCTGGTTCAACCAACACATTCCTGAGATGTGTCATGAATCGGTGGAACTCCATTTCCGTGTCGCTCCTCATTACGCAAGTCCTGACTTGTGCTTGGTAGCTTGGTGGCAGCGACCGCAGCACAGCACCATTTACAAAAGAGCCTGTAATCCAGACGTCCAGGAAGTATGCTAGCCTCATGTACACATCATGCATGTGCTGCAAGTGGCTGTCCAGCGACGAGTTCTCCTCCATATTAATGGAGAAGAAGTCTCCCATCAACTCATGCTCCCAAATGCGTGTCTGATCCACGAAAGGTGTCCTAAGTTGTAGCATCACCGAATGAGGGTTGACATCACCCATCAAAGGCCACAGCTCGTCCACCATTCCGAAACGCATCACAACTGAAATATAGGAGGCCATCTCCCGACGGAGATAGCGGTCTTTCCGCTCCTTTGGGGTCTCAAGGTCTGTGGACGGATCCAAATCCATCCCGTCGAGTATGTAGTCGACCATGTCGTTCTCGCTAAGGAGAACATGGAGACTGGTAACCCAAATGGAGAAGTTCGATCCATCTAATCTGAGCTTCTCTCCTTCTAACCATTCAATTGTCAACACAAAAGATCCCATCTACATTTATAATTGCAAAATGAATTTAGACTAAGTTTACAATTAAATGAGTTAATAATAACTCCACTTAGAAACACCTATCCCCAAAAGGGTTCCTAGTGATAACACGACCCCTATCAGCCACATCTCCCCCGATCATCACAGCCATCAATGTGGGTTCAAGGGTGGACGCTAAACGTCGGTCACATCATTCATGCGACTCGTGCTTGATCTTTCGACCATCCGCGTTCCGAGGCCATGTCTGTACATGCTAGGCTCGCCAACTCAACCTTAGTGTATTCGTTGTGCAACATGGCTTACACCCACTGTATGTGAACGTAGATATGTATGACACCCAGGCCTGTAACCCTAGATCGCCTCATATCGAAGAACTTTCTTGGTGGTGCACACTAAGGGGGAACACAATTGTTGGTTATTTTAACAAGGATCATCTTATTAGGCTACCGTGGAGTATCTAATACTAGCACACAATAAGACATACAAACAATAACATTGAATGTAAAGGTTATGTGATATGGTCCTTCACGTCATGATCTCCATCCGCCGTCATCGGGTTCCGGCGCTAGGGTTCCGGCGCCGTAGACACCAGGGTACCGGTGTCAATCCAGCGTGGTAGTATGTCATTACCGTGACTATATACTACTATGTAACAAAAGGTAATTACGTTACCTTTGCCACAACCATATCACAAAGCAACGCCCCCCTGCAAAACAAAGTTAGACGCCTCTACTTTATCTTTGCATGTTTTACATGGCTGAATGGGCTTTCGTACAAGAACCGTTCTTACCTACAACTTTCAGCACAACGCTGATCAAGTAGTTGTCTCTACTACACCCCTTTCGGGGCCCTCCATTGCAAATGGTATACCAACTAATGCGAGAGAGATAGACACCCCCTAAGCCACTTTATACGGTACAGGCCGTATGTCAAGCGTGGACCAGTCTCGCGAATGAACGCGTAAAGTCGGTTGGGGGCCGCTTCATCAAGCATTACTGCGGTATACACAAGTACACGTGGGAGGGTAACAACTAAAAGATCAACGCCCACACACTACATCTCGTGTGTTCTACCGTACTAGCATTACTACGCATAGATCTAGCTCTGATACCACTGTAGGGGTTCCGCGCATAAAAACAATAAATTTTACTCTACGCCCCTGAACCCCTAAAGCTGCCAGGACCTATCTATTAGTAATACAGTAACGGGAGGGTCTTTTCGCGAACTTACCTTTGAAGACCGAAAAGCGTTGTCAACGCTCAGGAGAGCGTGGTTGATGTAGACGAGCCGAAGCCGACCTCAAGGTTGTGATGAAGTCCTTGCGCTCCTTCTGGCTCCAACGACTTGAGTGCCTCAAGTGCGACACCTCGCGGGGAGTTACACACGTCCGGTGCCTGACGATGACTCCCGCTTCCCCGATCCAGCAGCAGTTGCGGAAGTAGAGCTCCCGGATCCGAATCCGGCAGCGCGACGGCGCTCCGCGGTGAAGATGTCTCTCACTCGCGCAGTCCAGACTTGGGACCACGGTTACGAGAGAGAGAGGGGAGAGAGAAAATATCAATTGGAGGTCCTCCCAAAAGTGGGGAGACCTTTATTGATTATTGGTGTGTTTTTCTAGGCCAAATACCCCACTTTATATAGGGGAGGGGAGGTACTACCTCCCTCAAAGTCCCGGGGTGGGACTAAAGGAGAGGAGGGGGTGGGGTGGCCGCCAGCCAGTCCCTAGTGGGTCCTGCGGGGGGGGGGGGGGGGGGGGGTAGGCCCAGCCGGCCAGCCCCCTTGGCCCCTCTCCCTCTCTCCTTTCCCTAATGGGCCCTCTCCCTCCGGAAATTGGCCCATTAAGCCTTTTTGACCTTTAATTGATTTTCTCTTTATTAAATAATTATGAATAAATGATTAAATCAACATTTAACATTCATTCACATATTATTCAACCTCCGTGGCTATGGAACACCTTCCACCTGCACTCCGGACATCCTCCGGACTTACCGAAACCCTTCCGGTTTTCTCCCTTCTTTTCTTCGGCGATTCTACCGATCCTATAAACACTCTCTAAGCATCATCAAGCCCTTAAGCATGATACCCCACGGTTCGGGAACACTCCAGACATGGTCAGGACACTCCCGCACCAATGATCGACAGAGGGACCTGGATGGCCATGTGACCCCTGTGCATTCCACGAAGATCTTTCATCGTTTGAACCGGGACAGTCGTGTCTTATTTCTTTGTCACTCGATACTTGCATTGCCCGAGATCTGATCAATGACATCACCATGTCGTGTTCAATCTCGTTACTGAACAATGCTGCTTGACTTGTTCCGACATGTGATATCCCCGTGATCTAATCACACGCTGTGCAGCTATTGGATATAACTTCTCCGCGTGGGCCCTTGAGTATCTTCCCGTCACATGGACGGACAAATCCCGCTCTTGACATATATTGCCTCTACGGTTTTCTCCGAATACCTGAACACACCTTTATAACCACCGTTTTACCAGATGGCGTTTGATGCTATCTAAGCACTCTCAGGAGACAGTGATTGATATAGCCTCACGGTCTAAGGAATAGTCTACGAGGATCCATTTCTAATCATCGTAACTTGAACTTCGTGACATGATCGGGTCACGATGTTTAGGTTGGGTATTGGTTCATCATCTCATTCTCCGAATGAGATGACCTCATTTCCAACTGGAATAAATGCCACATAATCAGGAAACTTGATCATCCGTTGACCAATGAACCAGTGACTAGATTTTCACTGGGAACCCCTGGTTGTTTGTATATCACACGTGTATTGATGTTTCCACTCAATACAGTTATAGCATGATATAAATCTTAATCATAAACTATATGAAATATGATAATAGTCCTTACTACTATTTGTCTCTAGGTCATATTTCCAACATTAATTTTCTTTTCAGTTTCTGCATATCTATATAAGAGTCCTCCACTAGCTGATTTCTCTCAACATGCAAGCCATCCACCTCATCAAACATAATTGACCAATCCTAGCCAACCATGTCATCGTGTTTTTCCACAGTTTCATCCACTGATGCTATTTTTGTGTGTGTTGTCCGTGCGATGGTAACGTCGCATATCCCATGTTCTCCACAACACATCCTGCCTTCTGACGGAAGCGCTGCCATAAACTCTAAAATTAATACACCTCCTATTAATTTCCTTTTCAGTTTCTGCGTCAATGCAAATAAATGGATGGGATTTCTTACCTCTCCTCATATTCTCCATTAAGTAAATGCAGGTATAACTGATGCATTTGATCTCCCTTTAAATTAGTGGATCTGCCCCGTTCTCAAAGTCCTCTGCACAACTCTGTGTCGACGCCCTGCTCTAGAGTCACCAAAAGAGAACGGGGTTGAGGTTCACTCTGTCGGCATCTATATTCTGATGGTACCGCGCGTGCTGGCCTGGAAATATTGGAAGCCCTCTTCATCAACCATGACCTGTTTCAATTCTCTCTCGATTGGTACGAGGTTCTTCCTAATCTCTTCATTCCTAACTTTCCTACTATATTGCTTCGTTACTATCAGATTATCGTTCTGCAATTTCCTGTTTATTATTGTTGTCATCAAGGGTTTTATTTCTTTTCAGATCTCTAATAGATTTGGCCTAATATGATTTTTCTCTTTCCTTTTATCTTACTGTAGATGGGACAAACTTTTTTTATGGCAGACTAGGTATGCTCTATTCGCTTGCTTTATGTACATTTTTTGTTTCCTCTTGCAATGTTGAAAGACAAAGAGCAAATCAGAAAAGAAATACTCCCTCCGTCTCAAAATAGATATCGAAAGTTTGTCTAAATTTGAATGAATCTAGATACTAAATAGTGTTTAGATACATCTAAATTTAGAAAAGTTTACGACATCTATTTTGAGATGGAGGGAGTGTATTTTTGTTTGCAGTGCAGATGAGTGTATGTGATCGAAGTCTGCAACTTTAATTAACTTTCTCCTACCATGGTATGTGCAATAATCTGGAGTCAGTACGAGTGAATTCATGAATGTCAGAGCAGTGATGTACACGTCAACCTAGGGTATGCTTCTCTATAAATATAACATCTGCAATCTAATACTCTTGGAAAAATAACTGATTTATGTTTGTTCAGGTCTATTTTGGTTGTATGAAGTTAGGACCAGCTCTTTCTCACAAGATAGTCTTCTGAAAATATCCGCTGTACAAGTGTTGCACTGTATAGTCATATCCTAGAAATATTGTACTAAAACCTCACTGCGTTGTCCTTTTTGTAGAACTTCAAAATACCACGAGCAGAGGATGGGAACAAGTACTTCCGTGGCCACACACCTAGAGAAGATATATGCCCCCATCTCAAAGGACCTTGCTACCTACATCTCAGTTAAACTATATGACTAGAGAGCAATTCATGCTTAATTAGATACTACTCACTCCGTTTCAAAATATAAGATTTTTTAGATTTATAAAACAAATGTATCTAGACTCCTTTTAATATATAAATTCACTTAGTTTTAGAGTGAATCTACACACCAAAAGAAGTCTATACATTTTCTTCACAAACCTAAAACATCTTATATTTTTAAAGAGAAAATTTGCTACAGGACACCATTATTTTCTGGCGTTTGCTAAAACACACCGCACAATTATGTCTTTGCTAGGTACCAATACAATTTTGTGGCACGTTTGCCAGAACACACCACGTGGCCAAAAATGAAAAGTTTGGCACATTTTTTTTCAAACCCAGCCATAACATGGTCACGGGAGCAAAAGTGCTAAAACTTTCCATTTTTGGCCACGTGGTGTGTTCTGGCAAACGTGTCACAAAATTGTAATGATACCTAGTAAAGACATAATCAAACACAAAGACATAATCAAACAGTGTGTTTCAGCAAATGACAGAAAATAACGGTGTCATGTAATAAATTTTCCCATTTTTAAATGGAGGGAGTACAATTGTTCCTAAATGTAAGTCTTTCCGGCGGTTCAAATTAAACTACTAAAAAAGCTTATATTTCAAAAAAAAAAAGAGTAGTATTTTCATTTCGTGACTTGCTTTGATGTTGTCGTGGTCTCTTATCAGGCAGGCTACTATTGCACAAAGTCACAAACAAAGATGTAGCGCTAGGAGCAAGGTTTTATTGGGCTATACCTGAGCAGTTATGTTTACTATGCACCATCTCTGAAGATGATGACCATGGCCGGGGCGCTAACCTTCCATTTTTGAAACTTTTTTTTTAGATTGCAAGTGGAAGGCACAAGTAGGAAATACTTGAGCGCATGATTCGACTGAAAATCTGTGTTTTATATATATCCATTTTAGATTTTACCTCGATGCATTTACCAACAACATATACATATTTTCTTCTCTAAGATGCAACCTTGTTCTGCAAACAATATTTTTGCCCCTTTCTTCTGCCCTTTCAATAAGATAAGCTTAGAAGAAATACACATATTATGCAATTAAAGAGATGAAGAACATAGTGAAAGAATGTATTATTTTTGATAGTCGGCGCTTCAAGTTAAGCTAACCCATTTGTCCGGAGACCATTCATTCTCATCCATTCGACCTATTGTAGGGCATAAAAATGGGAAACCATGTATCCATGTTGCAATAATCGAAGAAGACAGCTATACCAAACTGCCAAAAACATCACATAGACCCCACTAAAAACATAGTTCATTCTACAAATTACTATAATATTTATCATACATCATATATATACTGGAAATAATTTTACAATAATGCAAATTCATTGCCTACATAGGAAAATCATCATATATAGCGAGTCTCCGTGCATAATAAAAGGCCCTATACCCCACAATGTGTGGGAGCTTTTAGCACTGGGTACATCCCTTTTTTTTTAATCAAAATTGTCATTTAATTTGCCACATTGTTGTTCTTATAAAACAATAACAAAATCCCGCAGCTAGTTTTCTCACTTTTGCAACCCACTTCCAACTGAAAACCTCAGTTACAACTCACTTACAACTTAAAAAATCTCAGTTGCAATAACCAGAAAATCTCACTTCTAACCTCACGTAGTTGCAACCCATTTGCGACTCATAGAAAACACGAATCATGATGCAAATTGGATGGTGCTGAAGTTGAACGAGCTCCAACAACCTTCAAATTTAATTTCTCCCTAACAATGACAGTTATCATTAGAGCATAAATAATTTGACCGTACATTATTCTCAGAATCATGCATGCCAATTTATAAAGATTCACTTAAACGTAATCAGGGAACCTGAACAAAATGGCACTAGCGTGAACTGAACTCCCATTCGTCGTAGTATTCGGTCTGCGTTCTCATCCTCGCCCAGGGATCGTTCATGTCAGGTGCCGAAAACTCGAGATCGTAGTCGTCCGTCGGGTCGTGGGGGCGCCTGAGCGTCTCGACCTGGGAGCACCTCGCGCGCATCTCGTAGTTCATCACGATGTTGAAGCAGTGGCGGATGTCGAGCGACTCCAGAAGCGGGCAGCCATCGAGGATGGCCACCAGGCCACCGTTGCTGAGGCGTTTCGCGAAGAGCTGCAGCGAACGCAGCCCGGGCATCGTCGTGGCGATCGCCGTCGCCTCCCCATCAGCAGGGACAAGGCTGTGTTTGATGAATCGCTTGCTGCTCAGACGGAGACGCTTCAGGAGCGGGCAGGCCTTGCCAGCAGCTGCACACGTCTTCGGGAAGTCGCCACGGCAGTTTGAGAGCTCTAGCTCCTCTAGGAGAGTGAACTTTGTTATCGTTAATGCCAGAGGCACGTCGTAGATCCATTCGCAAGAGATGAGACACAGGCTCTTCAGTGAAAGCGCCCTGCAAATTAAGTACACCACTTGAGTCTGAGTTATTATTGAGCAACAAGTAGAACATTATCTATAGAATTTCCAGTATAGCACACATGAGAAAAATTAATACTCCCTCCGATCCTAAATAAGTGTCGCAGTTTTGAACTAGAGCTAGTTAAAAACTGAGACACTTATTTAGGATCACATGGGAGTAACTATCATGGAAGGTAAACAAATTTAGTGCTCAAATTATACTGATGGCCAGAATTTCCTGACCTCCTGCTCAGTACACACAGATTCTCTAGTCCTGAGTGTCAGTCTTAGAATTCTGATCTAACTTAACATGGCTCTGCTTAAAATGTGTAACCAAGTAGCTGCATATATACATTCAAAATAGCCATTTTAATTTTGTCTTGCAAATTTTATCTTGGTGGTGGGCATCGGTCAAATGAGACATAACCAAACATCTTTTTACGGAAAAAGGTAGGGAGATTCCCTACTGTAACTTTTATTAACTATGTAATATGTACTGGGTACTTACATATACAAAATAAAAAAAGGTGCATTTGTAACCAATGAGAAGATTGGGGAGTATATTTTTCCCTAGACCAATGACCCACCAAGACAAATTCATGTATGCAATATTGGTGCCACTTTTCAAAAGCGGGGGCTTCATTATCAAAGATTCATTTGTTCCTTCTGACCCAAATGCGCCATCAGGCAACGATTGTTATTTCCACGAAAAAGGGGGCATTTTTAACTTGACTTTGGTGTCACTAAAAGCTTCATAAACCAGTAGATTTGTATGATCTTCTAGGGGAAATATAATCTCAACAACTTTGTGAAAAAAGGACAGGCTTAAACGGCGCTGGAGGGTTTCCTCGACATTGCAATTGTGCAAGGGACATATATAGGAAGGGGTCACAAAATTCTTCTTTGACCAAGTTCCTAGTACTTAGTAGGTGATGAAGCAATAGCTCGAGGAAAACAGTATTTTTAAACTGACATGAACTGTCTCATAGCCAGTTGAAATGTAGTAGAATAGTTGCATGGCATATCATAAGCCTGTAGGCTTTGATTGATAGTAATGATTACAATTCCAGATAAATGACCATTGATCCTTCTCTATCTATTGATTGAAATTCTCACAACAGGGTCTGGCCTGCTTGCTGAAAGAAAGGCAGGTAAGAGAGATCCTCCATATATTCCTGGGAGATGACATGGTGGTCATTTAACAAAGGATCTTTGCTAGAGAGGCAGGTAAAAGAGATCCTCCATATATATCGTGTGAGACTTGTCAGGCATTTAACGAAGGGTCTTTAGCAAAAGTGAAAATGAGGATAAATTGAACTCATAGGCCGGTGATCCCATAAATCATGCCTAAAAAGGCAAATAGGCAATTCTGTCAAATCCCAAATTGCATGAAGCCATCCCTTTATATACTTGACGATTGAAGAAGTTTGAGATTGTTCTTTCACCATAATAGTTTTTAAAAAACCTCTCCGAGTTGGACAAACAAAAGGGGGTCCATATACAAACATGTGGCAGTCCGTTCATAGCATCAAACGAGCAGCAACGATACAGTGATCCGCTAGTGAAACAAAAACCATCTCCAACCCCTCTCTCACGGTCTCACCTAGGCCACCCACCCAAGCCGGCCTTTGCGGTCGGCCGCAGCGCCGCTGGCACTAACCTCGTGCGACAGCGAGTGCCACATTGCTCTGCTTCACAGTGCGACAGCGAGGAGGGCATACCCACTCAGCAGGGGTCAATTGGGAATAGCAGTGGCAAGCACCTTCGCCGGCATGCCACAGTGCTATGCTTCACTTCACAGTGGCTCTCCTAGAGAGTGCAGGTTACTAGTTACAGGTAAGTAAATCTAACCGTAAGACTTGTCTAGCAATCCCGTTTCAGCTTTGAATCGACGATCGGGAGAAAATGGGAGGTGAATTCGAATCCTTACCCGGTATCGCGGAGAAGGGAGAGGACGCTGTGGTCCAGGTCGCCCTCTCCCCAGAAGGCCTCGCACTGCCCCGTGCCGCGGATGACGGCCTCCCGCGCCATCTTGTTGAGGTCGACAGCGCGGCGGGAGGAGATGAGGCCGCCGTGGAAGCGCAGGTCGACGCGGCGCCACAGCTCGGGCTCCTCCCGCGCTGCCCGCGCCCACGGCCCGCACACCTGCGCGGCCCCCGTGAGGATATCCACGTGGCCCAGATTGTGGAGCACCGTCAGCAGGGCGTCCCGCGGCAGCTCCGTCCAGTCCCTCGTCGCCTCCTCCGGCGCCACCGGCGATTCTTCATGGCGGGACGATGAGGAAAAGGCCATGGCTACCACGGCGCGTGTTAGCGAGGTCAGGTGCTAGCTGCTGACTGCTGTGCATACGGCGATGTAACCGAGATCTGCACGCGACCGGGGGTCACTGCTGGGTGGAATTCCGTCCACATCTATCCATCCATCCCTCGGGATGGACAAGTACACACGTCCAAATCGTCTCTGAGTAACATCTCCACTCGCCTTTCCAGGAAGGCGTTTTCGGTGTCTATTTTGTATCTAGATGATGAAAATCTGTCTAGTCGTGTTTTTAATACGCCGGTTTTGTTTTGATTTGGTCCAAAATTGGTTCGGCGTTCCCAGACCGAACCCGAGGCGCCGGGAACGGCCTGAGAACGCCTGATGGAGAGAAAACGACCGTGGGCCAACCCCGTCGGTGAGGGGAGGCCGAGTTTCTGCCCTTTTCTTCTTTCTCTCCTGCCTTCCCTCCACAATCCCCCACATCTCCCGCCAGTTAGCCGAGATCCCGCCCGCCATGCCGCCCAAGGCTTTCGCCAAACCTCAATCCGCCGCCGGCGAACCAAAGGAGAAAAAGGTGAGGAAGCCGAGAGCGCCCGCGCTGAAACCTCAGGGCATGAGCGCCCCCGACTAGTTGGCCCTATCCACGGCGAGAAAGTTCGCTCCGCAAAGCCGTAGGGACAGGAAGGCAAGAGCCAAGCAGGCGCATGAGCTCGCCGAAGTTCAGGCGCATGAGCTCGCCGAAGTTCAGGCGATGAGGGGAGCGGCGGCCGAGGCCCAGGCGATGAGGGAATCGGCGGCCGAGGCTCAGGCGATGAGGGAAGCGGCATTGGCGTCGTCTCGTGCGTAGTACGACGGCGTCTGGGGGAGCCAGCCAAGCGTCGCATCGCCGACCTGATACTCGCCGATCTCACCGGCGATGTTCTAGGAGAACCAGGCGAACCTACGGCAGAGGTACTCATCCTCCCCCGAGTTCGATGGCGGATTCAACCCGAATACCGTCTTCCCCTGCCCCACACCACGCCCTCCTTCGGCGTTCAGCATCGACATCAATGCCCCTACTCCTCCTCTTCGACGGTGTGCCGTGGTCCTCTACCATTCACCGGAAGCTCGTCGCACGCGACCCACGCGACCGATGCCCAGAACATGTTCGGCGGAATGTCGAATAAAGCCTACATGCAGGGCATGATCTCCGAAGGCTCGGCGGTCGCTGTGGCAGGCAATGCCGACTTCTTCACCCAGGAACAGTCCCAGGCCTACGCCGAACACGGTATCGAGTTCCAGGATTTCGCTGAGCAGACCCAGACCGATGAGGAAGAGGAAGGCGTTGGCCTGGCTTCGGCGAAGGGCAAAGGCAGAGGCAAGAAGAAGGCGGGCACCTCGGTGAGGGAGCCCCGGATCAAGTGGACGCCGACTGAGGACCTTTGCCTCGCCAACGCCTAGAAATCGGTGAGTATGGATCCCATCACTGGCGCCAACCAAAATTCGGACAACTACTGGAAGCGCGTGAAGCTAGCGTTCGACGAACGCAACCTTTGTGACCCCAAGTACAACAAAACCCACATGGAGCGTGGCGAGAAAGCCATGACCAACCACTGGAGGCTCATCCAATAGGCATGCAGCAAGTGGCACAGTCTTCTCGAGGAGGTCGAGCGCACACTCGTCAGCGACGAGAGCTTAGATGCCAAGGTACTACACCGAACACTAGCCGAAGGTACTTCTTCATGCCTATGCTGACACACTTTGCCTTGCCTTTGCAGCTCCTCCGCGTACTCGACATGTACCGGGCTGACACCGGGACGGAGTTCAAGTTCTATCACGCATTCCCTTCGATTGAGAAATGCCAGAAATGGGTGGATACTTGGCTCACCCTCGCCAAGACGAAGGACGGCGTGTAAAACCCGGCGGCCCCTCCACATGCTGTCGGCGAAGGAAGGCCAGAGCTTGGCCAGAAGAAGGCGAAGATGCTCAAAGCCGCTGGACCTCCCGCCGAGCGCCTCTAGGAATCCATCGAGAGGTGCATCGCCGACACGAAGGCCCATACCAAGAAGAGGGAGGAGAAGGCCGAGCAGAGATGGGCGCAGCTACTATAGAACCAAGAACGCAAGCTCGATCTCCTCAAAGCGAAATTCGCCGCCAAGAAGAGGAACATGGATCTACAGTTCTCATGGGCGATGAAGACACCTCGGCGATGAGCTCGCCGGTCAAGGCCTGGTACATTGCGTGCCGCAACGCCATCCTCCAGGAGGACAACGCCGAGAGCATGCCAAGCCCTGCGCCGAACACCTCCACCGCCGTGCCCTCGCCGAGCTCCGCTTCGACCTCCTCCAACCAGTCGGCCGGCAAGAACGCCGACGAACCCATCCCCGTCGCACCGGACACACCGGAGGAGATCACCCCCATCGCTGATTGATCGCCGACCCATTTTATCTTGTTATGTAATAATTTGATGGCCGAACTACTTTGGACGTATTTCTGCCGAACAACCTATGGCCAAGATTTTGCCGCGGGAACGAGAAAATTTGAAAATGTCGCTATTTTTCGCTTCGTCTGGGAACTCGGGACTGAGAACGCGAGTGGGAAATCAGCCATTCCTAGGCCGAAACCTTCCTCTGTCTGGCGCTATTTAGGTCCAGATTTCGGTGGCCAACGAGTGGAGATGCTCTAACCTACTAGCAGACACACTATACAGAAAATGGCTTTGGACGGGCTACATGGAGCCCCTTTTTAAATTATTTGAAAATCAGGCATTTTAAAGTTTCAAAAAAAATGTTGATGTTGACAATGACTTGATCTATAGCTCTGCGAAATTATTCTAGCGCGAAGTTTGTATCCTGGCCTACCAAAACCTACAAATTTGAAGAATTCGAATTTTACACTATTCACCAACTTAGATTTGAAAATTTGTCATTTTTATACAGCCCAAAATACGGAATATTTCGCATTGGTTTTTTCACACAAGTAGAATTCATCGTTATCTACATCTAAAGTTTTTTTTTCAGGATTTTTAAAACTTTAAAATGTCGATTTTTAAAAAGTTTAAAAGCGAGCTGCATGGAGCCCGTCTCCATATTGACGCTCTCACACACTCTACCCTACGAGCAGCTTTGAAAGATAGTCGTAGAAACTGATCCAACGGGTCTTGAGATTGATAAAGTCACCATAGACATCTCATCATCGACGGGACCGTCGTCTTACACCGAAGAATATTCCGATATTTTTATGAGACACCAAAGTGTCAAATCTAGGCTTTGAACTCTAGCGGGCTGGGGGTACCACTACCTTCCTAACCATCCAACCACAGGTTCATTTTCAGTCCGACTCTAAATTAGCAAAGCCCTCAACTAGAGAGCGAGGATTATAAAGACGTCGGTACGTGTTGGCGCGCTCTTGTTTTTAGATTAGTCATGCATTTTCAAGATTAATGCTTATTGTTTGTGTATAGGTAGGGATAGTAGGTGACATGGGCATACCCTACAGGTACTCAGATCAGCATACGGTCCAGCCCAGAAGAAGCCCATGACGTTTCTAGGGCCCAGTCGAGATTCGGGTGACCTGGGAGACTTTGACTCCTTGCAGAACATGACAAAATATAACATAGAAGTTTTAAGGGGAAACCCTAATATGTAACCGACTCGGCCTGCTATTCCGAGACCTAACCTATCTATATAAAGGCTAGGAGGGGGCGGCGAGAAGGATATCTGCAACCCTAGTTTTCCACACCATCGCCAGACTGCATCTGCACACCCCTTTAACTTTTGACTCCTCAATAATTCCAAGAGCAGACAAGCAGGAGTAGGGTCCTCTACAAAGCCTGAACCTGGGTAAACCTAGTGTCACTTCTGTGCTTGTTTTCTAGCCGATCGATGCCTCCAGTGCTCCGACTTCCTCGAATCTAAGTCTATCTACGATGGGCATTGATGAGTTAACCACTCGTCAATTGGTGCCGTCTATGGGAAAAGGGAGTGTTGATGTTGCAGCTTCCTCGGCCCCATTAGCGGCGATCTACGACTCCGCAGCAGTGGAGATTTGCCTCCTCTTCGGTGCCTTCGACTTCACCGTCCACACGCCAACCACTCACCCGGATTTTAAGTTCGTGGGCGATAGAATTGGCCTGGAAATCGGGAGCTTACGCTTCCAAGTTGGTCAGCTGGGCACACTTCGCCTCCCTGATCAGCCGAAGGTTCCCACGATTGCTCCTGGATCGTGGTTTCCATCACTGATCGGCACCCTGAGTGAGCTCAATGCCCCGACATCAGTCGGGAATATGGACAGCGACAATAGTTGCAAGTCTGATCTGGGCGATCTGGCAACAGAAGACGGAGCCTACGGCTCCGGATCTAAAAGCTGCAAGAGCAACAACTTCCCTAGCCATTATATGTGTGTCGTCATCAACATGGGCGGCAACGGCGGCACTCGGGATAACACTGGTACTAGCGGTGGTATCCCAGTCACGAACGGTGGCCCCTCCAACGGCGCCGCCACTAACAACGGGCTAACAGGCCGTCCTCCTGGCGAAGGACCCATCCCAGAAGATTAGCCGCACCTCTCCGCGAATGATCATACATGAGAGCGCGTACTGATCAAGCTCAACGACGCTGACTGGGCTCATAGTAGGGAGGCCCTACGGGGTAACCCTCTACCACCAAACTCATCACAAGAGATGCTGATGGGTTATCACTAGGTGCTTAAGGAGGAGTTCAAGCGCCAACAACAAGTAATTGCCCAGCTCGACAAGCGCAGAAGGGCAGCAGACGAGTCGGGCCTCCGATGAGCTCAGCTCTCTTCCATCGGAGGATCCTCCTCTAGAGGCAACGATCGGGCATCCGCCATAAGACGCTCTCGACTGGCTCACCTCATGGTAGGGAGCGAGAAGAGGCCACTCGAGTCCCTAACTTCTCCTCCATGACGGTGGACACGCGGGGCAATGTGCTCCCCAAAACACCGCAAGCAGCGGTGACGGCAACCACCATGTACCTGCTTAACAACCATCTGCCAGCTGGGGACCCACGGTCGGCCATGCACCAATCAAAGATCGCTGGCTTGGGACTAGTCGAAGCTGCACTCACCAAACATACAGCACCAGAGCCAAGGAAAGGCAAGGCTCTGGCCAAATACTACTCCCCTTCGTCCTCCTGCGATGACGACCATGAATTGTTGCGGTGACACCACTCACGACGACATGACTATGACTACGACGCGCGTGATGACATCACACAACGCAAGGTCGACAAGATGCGTGCAAGGTGCGCCCGCTCGACTGACTCCTAAGATGATGGGACGGAGCTCTTCGGTGCCAACTGCTTCAGCAGAGCCATACGACAAAAGCGAATGCCAAAAGGGTTCAAACTCCCATCAAAGAACCCGAAATTCGATGGCCTCCAAGACTCGAAGATCTGGCTGGAGGATCATATTTCTTCCGTCAGGATGCACGACGGAACCACGAGAACGGATATGCAATGCCTCCAGCTATAGCTGCAGGCGCCGCACGTGTATGGCTTAACAACCTCCCACGCAGGTCGATCCGTAGCTGGGATGAGCTGGTCAGCTTCGTGCGAAACTTGAAGGGCACTTACAAGAGGCCAGCATCAATTGAAGAATTAAGAGACAACTACCAAAACACTGGCGAGTCGTTGCGCTCATACATTCAGAGGTGGCCTATCATCAAAAACTCCACGCAGGACATCTCCGAGGACCGCGCAATGCACGCATTCAACAGCGGCGTATGCCATAGAGAGCTCAGGGAGGAGCTGGGCGGTTCGAAGCCCAAAACTGTCGACCACCTGATGGTGATCGCGAACATGTGGGTGAAGGAGATATGCCCTAGAGGCAAATAATAAATAGGTTTTTATTGTCATATCTCAATTAGTTTATAATAGTTTCATATTGTGCTATAATTGTGCCAGGTAGAAACATTGGTACAGGTGTGGTATGAAACAACAAAGTCCCTAGTAGCCTCTATTCATACTAGTTCGTTGGTCACGAAGATGATCTGGGTTTCAAGATCATGGGCATTTATGCCGACTGACAACGAGATCATATCATTGGAGAATGATGTGATTGGACATTCCTCGAAGGATTACAACACGATCAAGTCATATAGTTCATTGTTGCAACAACTATACCTAGACTCCTTCTCCTTAGACCATGAGCTCATATTACTCACTGTTTCCCGAGACTGCTTAGACTGCATCAACCGTCATTTGGTAATACGGTGGCCATAAAGGTGTACGTTGGGTATTCCAAAGGAACAGTAGATAACATGTGACTGCAAGACCGGGATTTGTTCACCCACATGACGGGTAAAGATACATACGGCCGGCTTGGTGAGATTACATCCATAAATATTGTAACATGTGACTAGGTCACGGGGATGTAATATCACGGTAACAAGAAAACATAACTTGTTGTGAACGAGATTGAACAAGGTATGGGATACCAATGATTGGATCTCGGACAAGTTCTATCGAGAAACAAAAGGAAGAGGATTCTACATTTAGCGGTTCAAACGACATTGTCATCAGGAATGCATAGGGGTCACATGGATATCCATGGTCCCTCTGTTGATCATTGATACAGATCATGTCTAGAGCATTCCCGAGCCTCCCGAGCCGTGAGAGGATACACTTAAGGGTACGATGAGAGCGATCATTCGTAAGACGGAATCATAGTAGAGAAAGAGAGAAAGCCGGAATTGTTCTGCAGAGAGATCTGAAGTTGTTCGGAGAAAGAATGAAGGACCGGAATCATTTCAGGAAAGATCCAAAGTCGTTCAGAGGAAATCGAAAGGGAACCGAAAGGTGTTTTCGGTCAAGACGGACTTTGTAATATGTATTTACATATTAATTAATGTAATTAATATTAAATATAATATTAAAATCTAATTTGAAGGGTTATTCCACTAATGGGCCAAACTTCTTAGGGAAATAGGGCCCATGAGGGAAAACCAAAGGAGGGAAGGGCCAAGGGCCAAAGGGCCAAGGCTCATGCGTCTCAAGGGGGCCCACCCGGCCAGCCTAGGGTTGTGCGCGGGGTGGGTCCCACCCCTGGCCGGCTGGCCCATGAGGCCCATGTGCCTCCCCCTCTCCCTTGAATAGTCCCACATGGGAAACCCAAAGGGGAGGGCACACCCCCTCCCCCTATATAAAGGGGTGCCCATGGGTGGGATTAGACACACAACTTGAGAAGTCCTTTGGTTGACTTTCTCCCTCCCTCTCTCTATACCTTGTGACCATGGCCCCAAGTCTGGGCTGTGCGATCAAGGCACACCTGCAGTATGCCATTGCGCTGCAGGGATTCCTAGCCGGATAACAACTTACGCACTCCCGGCGGGATCGGGGAGCCGGAGGTCTCATCGTGCACCACATGTGTACGAAGACATAATGCGCAAGACTTGGGGCGCTTAAATGTCGTGAGCCAGAGCTATTGCACGATGAAGATCAAGAAGGAGCAAGGGGTTACCTACGAGGAGCTTCGCAACCTTGAGGTCGGCTACGAGTACGACTACTTCAACCATGTTCCCCACAGAACGTTAACCGCATACGGTCTACAAGGGTATGTATTCTATACGCATTGGCCGTTACCGCATTACTAAATAGATAGATCCTAGGCAGTTTTGGGGTTACATCGTACGCATTTTTTTGTTTGCCGCACCGATCCCCAATAGTGGTATCAGAGCCGATCTATGCGTAGGAGTGTTGTACGGCCAGTACGCACAAGTTTTGTGCGGGCATTGATCCCTTAGTTGTTACCCTCTAACGTGTACTTGTTTATATCGCGGTATCGTTTGATGAAGCAGCCCGGACTGACCTTACGCGTATTTGTACGCGGGACTGGTTCCACGCTCAACATACGGCTTATACCGTATAAGTGGCTAGCGGGTGTCTGTCTCTTATTCGATAGTTGATATAGCATTTACAATGGAGGGCCCCGAAAGGGGTGTAGTAGAGACAACCGTCGGATCCATGTTGTGGTTGGAAAGTTCGTAGTTTAGAAATGGTTCTATTGTGAAAGCCCTAACAACCACGTAAAGCTTGCAATAGATAAAGTAGAGGCGTCTAACTTTATTTTGCAGGGGCATGTGATTATGATATGGCATTGGTCGTTGCGAAGGTAAAGTAGTTTACCTTTCTATTACTAAGTAGTATAGTAATAGTCATCGTTCCGATGAATGACCTGGTGGAGCCGTCGTGGACTTGGCGTCAAACCAAGGGCAAGATGGAGATCATGCCGGAGCGCTCGATGGAGATCAAGGCGCAAGAAGAAGCACCATATCATATCACATTATACATATGATGTTGATGCCTGTTTTACATCTTATTGTGTGCTAGTATTTAGATACTCAATAGTAGCAAATAAGATAATCCCTATTTAATTCCAACGTTCCGTGTTCCCCTTGTGTGTGCACCACCAAGGAAGTTCTTCTTTATGAGGCCAGCCGTGATGATCGGGGGTCAGACATATCTACGTTCGCATACAGTGGGTGTAAGCCATGTTGCATAGCGAATACACACAAGTTAGATTTGGCGAGCCTAGCATGTACATACATGGCCTCGGAACACAAGAGATCGTAAGATCGAGCATGAGTCACATGGATGATGTGATTGACATTAGTGAATGTCTACCTTTGATACTGCACTGATGGCCGTGATGATCGGGGGAGGTGCAGAGGATTGGGATCATGCGATCACTAAAATCGTCTAGGGGATGACAATTTTAGTGGAGACCAATTATAAATTGATCTCTTATTATAAACTTAGTCTAGATGTCTATTTGCAAATATCTTAGTAGACCTTAGCCTATCCCATTGAGGTCATTTGCGACCATGGGAATATATTGCTTAATATGGAACTTAGAAAAAGGGTCCAACTTCATAATACCCACGCCTAAGGGATATCCTCGTAAAAGGTGATCTTCTCTTCTTGATACAATAAACCATTAGGAGATAATTCGATGACCCCAGAATGTTTGGAAAAACCCTTAGCAAATCTTGCATTAGAGTTAAGAACTCTTAAAAGGGCTTGATTGCAAATGGAGGTCATGGATGAAAAGGTATATGTAAGATATACAAATTATAAATGTGGTTCTTGAAAAACTCATTGTAGATTGCAAAGTATTTGAGGCTTGTCCCATTTTGTGAAAACAAGATGATCTGCTTGAGAATTGCTAGTTTTGAGGCAACGTGACTTGATGATGGCAAGCAAAACAGTTGATGGCCGACATCACCTCTGTAGGGAAAAGGGTAGGCTACACTAGTGTAAAATCAAAATTTTCTACCGCGTCAACCAGGAATACTATTGTCATAGATCACGGAATTACCGCTAGACGCGCAGGTGCGGAACTCCATGAAGCACGTCGCGTCAGTGTAGATGTTCTACGTCTCCTCCTTGCCCTCGTCCCATGAGTATCTCCCCTTTGCGCGGCTCGTCCAAGTGCTACAGATGCAGCACCTCCAAGGTATCCACACGTCCGGAGTGGAAGCCTTCACACGCCAGACTGCTAGGTATGCACGTGCAACACAGGAGGAAGAGGAGTGGCGGCTGGGTGGAATGCTCAACCCTATTCAGCTCACCTCACTCTCTCTTATATAGGCATCCCTGGTGGGCTTCTACATTAGCAGCCCATTAGCAGCCTAAGCCTGGTCTAATTCGGATCCAATCCTCATTAGGCTTCCAGCCCCTAAAGTGTGTGACCCTATAGGTTCATACACGTATAGTCATGACACGAGTACACTTACTCCGTCAATAGTTGGTAGCAGCCTCTAGCAAGACGTGCCAACTCCTAAACGCATATAAAGATCATTCGGATGTCTTTCCCTTTGCCTCACGATATTTGGTCTAGCTCCAAGCTAACCTCTCTTTCTCGATACTGTGATTCGGAATCCCTTTACTAGGTTAACTCTTAACCATATGTAGCACGGCCATGCATTTCTAGATCCGATCACTCGAGGGGCCCAGAGATATCTCTCTCAAGTAGAGAGGGGCAAATCCCATCTTGATTAACCGATGTCTTGCAGCATGTATCAGGACAAACCCGAAAGCTACCTTTATAACTACCCAGCTACGGAGTAGTGTTTGATAGCCCCAAAGTAGGTCGATCCACATCTCAAGTACATGTGACAATGTCAGGTCTAAGGACAAAACGTACACGATGTGTAGAGAGAGCTGCAAGTATTATTGCTAGTCTCAAGTTGGGTCAGTCCAACCCCGTGTTCATAACATGTGTCCACATCATTGGTTTGACATCTCTATGTCTATGACTTGCGAAACATAGTCATCAACCAATCAATGTGCTAGTCTAATATTCACGTGTGTCCTCCATGAACTCCGACTAGGGACAATTATTAGATAACCATACAAGTAAAGAGTTTCACAAAATATTCACATAATTTCCAATCAATACAAGTTGCCTGGTATATGGATATTCAAGGAACATTATAATAACTCATGGATACACATGAAATACAATCATCTCTATGATTGCCTCTAGGGCATATTTCCTTCAGTCTCCCACTTGCACTAGAGTCAATCTAGATAGTATCTAATACCTATTGCTCTTGTGTGCGCTTCATGCGCAGGCACCAATAGTTACGGTGTGCTCTAGGAACTGATCATCATTTGGCACTTTCTTAGTGTCCTTTGTCGCTTGAAATGACACACTACCATGTGGGTTGGTCAGGGCTAGAATATGCTACTGCGTGGACTAAGCCAGTGCAGCCACCTCCATGCTTTTCCTCTTCTCCTGAGCGATCACGAGTGACTCGGCCAGGTTAGACCTGGCTGCACACATTCAATAGAGCGCCTGAAGTCCCCAACTATGGTAATCACTCCCCTTGGTCCGGGTAATTTTATCTTCAAGTAACTGATGTGAGTACTTGCCATGAACTTGCTCAAAGCGGGTCTGCCGAGTAATGCGTGATAAGTGCTTTCCAAGTTCACCACTTCAAACTCCAAATTTTCAGTCTGGCAATTATCCCTTGTGCCGAATAGCAGATCAACCCGGACCTGTCCAATTGGTTCACATGATATACCCGACACAATTCCATGAAAGGTGGTCCTAGTTGCTTGGAGCATATTCTCTTATATCCCCAACTTGTGCATGGTATCCTTGTACACGATGTTAATGCTACTGCCATTATCTATCAGTACCTTGGAGAATCTCACATTGATATTGGGTCCAATGAATGTCGGATCTAGCACTAGCGCGTAGGTCCCTGGACTTGGCATAAGATTTGGGTGATCTTTGATACTCCAAGTAATCTCCTAATCTGACCAAGGCATGTACCTCACCACAGCCAGCATCACCCCATTCACCTACATATGCCAGTGCTGCAGACTCTTTCTATCCGTCTCTTCCATGGTAAGCACACAGTAACTCTGATGGTGCTACCTATACTCATTTCTCCCTTCATTGCCGTGGTATCCCTGGTCTTGTTGCTGTTGGATATTTACGTGGTGCACAACATCCCTCCTTTCCTAGTTCTCATACCTCGGTAGAGGCGGAGGCAACATACGCTGATGTCCGTTCCCCCCAGTTAATAGTTGCTTCCGAGGTGCTTTGTTCCGAGGTCCATCATGCCGAGGTGCCTGAGCATTCCCTGAACTACCTTGCTCTAACTTCCTCATCCACTCACATTGCCGAGTCGTATGGTTCGCCGGGCTATTTGGACTTGGCGTATGAAATTTGCATGGCTGATCCAGCATAGACCCGAATATATACCTCGGACGATCCTTTCTCTCTTGCCACTGTTTCTTCTGCTCCGGGGTCCAGGGCTTCTTTCCTTTGTTCTTTTGTTGCCACTATTGCCCCCAAATTTTCTGACGCTGATTTGCGTCGGCACTGGGCTGATCTCGGTCCATAGTGCCCACTTGCCGCGAGCTATACCGGTAATATAATCTGGGCAATTGTCCCTTATCTTACCTTGGAAGTCATTCCCCCTGGACGATCCAGAACCATCTCTATTCTAGTACTCCTTGTTGGACTCGCTTGACATTAACCGGGGTTGCGTTGGGTCTCCTAAGGCATACGAATTCGTGATCCGGATTGTTTTAGCCAGCGTAGATGACATATCTCGCTGCAACCTCTACCGCAGCATACTTCCATATCTACAGCCTTGGGCGAACCACGCTATAGCTTGTGATTCAATTATCCCCTCGCATGAATTGTGCACATTACACCACCGGGTCAGAAATTCTCTGTCCGGCTCGTTTGGCCTCTGTTTGCATAATGCCAAAGTCTGTGGCCTGTTTCGCCTCTTGTAGGTGCTTGAGAAGTTGCTCACGAATAGCTCATCAAAATCCAGCCAACAGTTGATGCTCCCTGGTGGCAAGTTGTTTAGCCAAACCCTTGCTGGTCCTTCCAGCATCTGTGGTGAGTATCTCATAGCCCATCTCAAGTTTCCTCCGGCTATGTTCACTGAAGTTGCATAACAATGAGCCAATCATCTAGCTTTGTACTGCCATCATATGTCTTCGTTCCTGTAGCCAGCTGAATGTTCGGCACTGGTGGCTCCCTCATGATCTGAAGTCCAAAACATGCCGGTCCCGGAGGACCTTGCACCTCAATCAGCTCTGACCTATAGATTCAGTCCAACTTCAGTTTGGTGTCATCCGGCTGCAAGTTCCTGTTCCCCAATCTTGATCCAATCACGTGGTGCTCTGGTCTAGGGAATCTGGCATCAACCATTGCCGAATAACCATCATTGTACCTGTCCTGACCCGGACAAGCATTCTAAAGTTGTATTGCCCATCCTGCGCTTCCCTCCTGCAGAGGTGCGTACTGCTGTTGGTGGTTTCGAGGCACATTTTGCCCTGCTTCCGCCAGATTATGCTGCCGGCATTGCCGTTGGCAACGTTCCTTTGACCGACGTTGCCTTGGTCGCGGTTACCTCGGCCAACTTCACCTCGGCTAGCACTGTGGCGATCCTCATCAACTTGCACTGCTTTTCCTTTGCCTACCCTTACCGGGTCATACGGAACCATTTGTTTGTCTCGTCTCCCCAAGGTTACCACCTCCTCTCTCCTAGGAGCGTGACTCGGGGACGACGTAGCTCCAGCAGATTTTGCCGGGTTATTCCCTGCCGAATGAACCACACGAGATACTCCGGGCTGCGTCGAGTTTTCCTTGTTCAGCTCCTCATTTTTCTAGCAAGCCACCCTCAACAAGTGGATTACCCTCTCCTGTTGTCTTTCCCTAGTTTCTCCAGTTAAACCCTCTAACTCGGACGTAGCTGCATTCGCAACCCTGAGGTTTTTTGCCAGGGTACTGTACCTCTCCAGCCCTCCTATTACTATAGTAGCTGTCTGACCCGGCCTAGGATCACACTCCTTGTCAATTTTCGAATCAGGCTTCTACCTCGGATTTTTACTCCATCTATGCGGTTTTCCTTTGCATATTCCCTCAAGGTGATGTTCAGCGACTGCTGCAACTCGACTACTTTTTTTGCCCTAGCTAACATTTTCTGCCTAGTCTCCTCTAACTCAGCTTGCATCTGAGCCGGATCCACAACATGAGGTATTGGAGTTGCTAGGCTATTTATTGCTTGCCGCAGTACATTCTCTGGCCTCTCTAGTGGTGGGAATCTAGACCTTACCTGCTTTGGCGTGACCTCCGGGTGTGGCACTAGATCCTTGCTTGCTCCTACGTTTGGCGCGGTCACCACGACCTCAACACAGCTTGCGGGGTGAGTGATACGCGGGCCGCTAACCGCGTTGAGAGGTGGCTTGCCTCCCTCGATAATGTGCCGCGGGTGAACACAGGTCTCGTCCACACCAATGTTGATCTTGTGTGTGCCAAGCTTAATGAAGAGGCCATTGCACGGAGGAGGACGCCCGCCAAAGCTTCTAGAATTGTCCCTAACATAGTCCAGCGCTCCAAAGCGCTGAACCAAACCAGAGACGATGCGTTCGCCAGTGCCGATGATGCTTCCCATCAAGAGTTTCACCCTTTCTAGTGCCGCTAGCCCCATGGTGGGTGCCAACTGTCGTGGTGGTGGCACGGCAGATGCCATGGATAGGCTAAAGATGGGGCGAATGAGCACTAGAGGAATCTAGGGAGGGATAGTGTAGTGATTCCACACACGGATGTTTCTATTTCACTCTATCAATGGTGGGTTACAAGGGTTCCTTGAGCTGATTGTGAGAAGGAGACTAGTTCTCTTACCCCCACTACAATGCTCTAGAGTTCTCCCAAGACAGAATGATCGATCCCCTGGTATGGAGGTCCTAGTGCTCCTTATATAGGGGGAGCCCAGGTTACAAAGTTAGGGTATACGTGGAGGCATATCCCCCGAATATGCCCCTTGGTTAAAGCTAGATGCTTTTTTATTCACTTTAACGGTCTGTACGGACTATGGACGTAACCCTCTGCATGCCCCTTGCCTTTAGGCAACACCAGACACGGACTACGTCAGCCGACATCGCCTGCGTCATCTTTCTTGGCCATGCCTCGCTGGTCCTTCCCTCTGCTTTCTTCGCTCACGCTACAGCGGGCAGAGGCCACCTTTTGACCAGGGGAGATTCCTTCCTTCTCTTGGAAGCCAAGTGGTAGCCTGGCTAGCGCTTGGCTAACCCGACTATGAGGGTACCTTCATACATGGTAAATCAAGTCCGGCTATCGTCGGATTGATGACAAGTACGCCATGAGGGGGTCCTCGAGGAGTGCGGAAGAGAGGGGTGTGAGACGTACGGTGTTCTGGGACAGTGAGCACACAAGTTTACCCAGGTTCGAATCCATCGACTTTGGTTGGATCCTACTCCTGCTCAGTAATATGGCAGAGCCGAAATATGGGTTACAAGGGTTTCGCCTGTGCGAGTTGAGTTTGTAGACTATTGTGACAGTGCCCTAAAGGTTTACCCTAGGACGACTTATATAGATATCCTACCTAGGATTTACAGGAGAGACCTATCCGGCTATGACTAAGAGTTGGTTACAGAGTACATCTTGAACTACAAGTAACATAACAGGCCAATGCCGGTAAGTCTTCTGGGCCTTCTCTTAGCCGGACTGAACTCTTTCTCTTCTCCCTGACTGGGCTGCCTGTGAAGCAAAGCTCTAACCCGAAGTGGGCCACCCTGGTCAGTGAGGCACAGTGAGGATACCCAGAAAGTATATCCCCAACAGCAGCCCCCAGAAGCCTCCTAGATCCAGAGTCGGATTTCATCATCATCTAGCTTGATCTTCGGCTTGTAGAATCTCGAAGGGTTCCTGAAACCTCAAAAGAAAGGATAGGATCCGGTTCTGAAAACAAGTCGGACCAGTGAATGCATTATTCGGGTTTCCAGCTTGAATTTCAAATTAAACCGGAACTTGGTCTCTGACGTAACCTGACACCAGTCATGGTCAAGTCACGTCACTGATAGATATTCCCTTCAGCACGACCGTTGGTAGGTCCACCTTCCGCGGAACCGAGGTGTCGTTTTAATGCGTGCGTGGAGATCGAGTCAGCGTAATCATCGTGTGGGGGTTACCCAGCTCCTTCCATGATGCGTGTCACGGTTACTGTTCATATTGCACGAATCTTGGCGCGAATGAAGGATATAAGGGGTTGAGATTATCTTCCTCTTCTCTTCACCAGAACTTGCATCCCTTCCTTCCTCTCAATGCCTCCCACACACAGAGCTCCTTCGCCTCCCCAAAATCCTACAGCGCCGCCCATCCGAGGTCACCGGCACACCAAAAAAATGGTTGAGGCTTCATCCTCCGGCACGGAGGCGACGACAGCGACGGTGTTGGCAGTGGAGAAGGAGAGCTTCCATAGGGTCTGGATCCCCTGCATCTTGGACGATGCCAAGCTCCGTGTCATTGAGAACGAAGGACTTCTCCGTGCCAGCGACTGGCGGAGCAGCTACGGCCAAACCGTCCCTACTCCTCGTGTAGACGAGCAGGTGCACTTCGGCACCCACCTCGACAGAGGTTTGAGCTTTCCACCCTCAGACTTCTTGTCTGAGGTGATAGATTACTACGGAGTTCAACTCCACCATCTCCCCCTGAACTCTCTCTTAGAGATGAGCGCTTACACTTCTTTTTGCGAGGGGTATCTCGGCATTAGGCAGAGTCTTATTCTCTTCCAATTTTATTTCCATACCTGGAGAAACTCTACCACTGCCGGTAATCCATAAATTACCGGGACTCTTAGCTTTTTCGTTAGGAGAGAACGTGTCTATCCTCGGATTAAGGCTAGCGAGTCAGTAAAACAGTGGTTGATGCACTCGACTTTTGACGTAGAGCTCGTTGGGAATCCCAAGAGGAAGGTATGATGAGCATAGCAGTAAGTTTTCCCTCAGTTATGAAACCAAGGTTTAATCGAACCAGTAGGAGCAAGGAAACACCCCAAAGGTGTTACTAGTTGAGCTTTGGCAGGGCGCACTACCGGTGCTAGTAGCAACATGGAGACCTGCACAACACAACCACAGAACTTTGTCCCCAACTTGCAATGAGATTGTCAATCTCACCGTGTTTTGCAGAAAACAAAGGATTAAACGTATCGAATGGAAAGAAGTGAAAGTTTGCAGAAAGTAAACACAAAGCAGTAAACAGTTTATAGATTGTATGTAAAGAAAAGGACCAGGATCCATAGTTCACTAGAGGTGACTCTCCTTAAGATAGATAACATGCTGGGTGAACAAATTACAGCAGGGCAATTGACAAACACCGAGAAAGCAATACATGCATATACTAATCATCTTGACTCCTCTGACACTTGATTGGGCATTACAACATAATACATAGACCGCCATCCAACTGCATCTATGACTAATAATCCACCTTCAGGTTATCATCCGAACCCCCTCCAGTATTAAGTTTCAAGCAACAGATTATTGCTTTACGAACTGCGTGTAAAGTAAACAATACGATTGTTCTATGAACAAAGGATTGTTGTTTTCTCCCTAGTAGCAACAACACATCTAGTACCTTAGAGATTTCTGTCACTTCCCTAGATTACCAGAGGCATGAACCCACTATCGAGCATAAATACTAACTCTTGGAGTTGCTAGCATCTACTTGGCCAAGATAGCTACTAACAACGGAAAGCATGCAAGATCTCAAATAACAAAGACATGATAGAATTAATAATCAATCTGAAATAGCATCTCAATATCCATCGGATCCCCGCAAACACAACATGTAGAATTACAAATAGATGATCTTGATCATAAACGAAGCTCACAAGATCTAAACATGAAACCACAAAGGAGGAGAACCAGCCATCTAGCTACTACATGGATCCGTAGTCCAAGGATGAACTAGTCACGCATCACACCGGAGGCTTGCATGGTGATGAAGAAGGCCTCCGGGGTGAATTCCCCTCTCCGGCAGGGTGCCGGGAAGAGCTTCAGATCCCTCCCGATCTAGGGATGGAGATGACGACTACAGACTCTTTCATGGATTTTTGATCGGGTACTTAGGGTTTTCGTCCCGAGGGAAATATATAGGCAGAAGGAGAGGCCGAGGGGGTGCCGGAAGCCACCACACCACCCCCTGGCGCGGGCCCAGCCTAGCCGCGCGGCCAGGTTGTGTGGCCGGCCGCTGGCCCTTCTCCGTCTCGTATTCTGGCACTTGACCCCTTCCGGAAAAATAGGCACTTTGGCTTTTGTCCCGTCCAATTCCGAGAATATTCATTTTCTGACTTTCCTTGAACCAAAAACAGCAGAAAACAGGCAGCTGGCACTGTGGCTCTTGTTAATAGGTTAGTCCAAGAAATCATATGAAAAGTACTCCAAAGTTGGAACAAAACACAAGAAAGTGGATAAAACCAAGCATGGAACATCAAAAATTATAGATACATTTGCAATGTATCAACATCCCCAAGCTTAACTCCTGCTCGTCCTCGAGTAGGTAAGTGATAAAAAGAAAGAATAATTTCTGATGTGACATGCACCATCAAAGAATGAATCAAAGTTTTTGCAAAACATTCAAAGTTGGGATCATAGTACTTCAATCATAACATGAAAGACAAAGTTCTAGCAATAAGCAAAGAAACTATGGTGCAACATGAAAAGGCACAAACAAAAGATTCATGAATAACAATGCTTTGCAAGACCTTTGTTTGTTTCACATAAAGAAAACATAGCATAATAGTATTCAGCTTGTCCCTCAATAGAGTAGCAAATATAAATGCATAGGACACCTTCAAAGTTCATAAGAGTGACTAGATACAATAGTTTAAAACAAGAAATAACAAGTTATGCATCAATCAACTAGTCTTGGGACAATGCACATAGAACTAAGAATGGCCACCATGCTCTCAAAGTAGGTGCATAAAGGTAGAAGGTGGAGACTCAATATAATGGTGGAAGAAAGGCCTTTTGTAAAAGGAAGTAGGGATTCAAGTCTCATAAAGAGCTTCCAAAAATTATGGTACTTGTAGTTTTCAGCTCTCATTGCCCCTATCATAAGCATCTTGAAGGTGATTAAGGTTAAAGTGACACAACTAAGAGGATATGCTTGACAAGTTATAAACCGAAATCTCATGCCCCTTACTTACGAAGACCGATCCTCATGCTACTCAACTTCAGTCACGAGTAAGCTCTTGTCATTGTAAGTATATGTGTATCATTAAGAACCGCCAATGGGGTACCCCTTGGACATGATACGGGATCTTTCCCATAATCAAAATGACAAGGCAAGCAGACAATGAGCATCTCAGCGATCTTTTTATTTGTTATTTGCATAGGTTTTTATTGAGGATGCTTCATAGAGTGCTCATTATGGTGATGCTACAAGTTTCCACCATGATTAGGCATGGCTTAGGCTAGCGGCCCAGGCGTTTCTCTAACACACATACAAACTCCATGATCTTACAAGTTCCACTTTTATTTCACACCGCCGGGATCCGTAAGCAAAAGAACATGATATCAACGGGGTACAAAGTACAAGTGCAATGTTGAAAGCGTTCCCCATGAAACATGGTTCTGCTAATTTCAACTTATAAAGCGCAAGCATATACGCAACAAAGAAGGACCCAATGGTTCAAGTTTATTAGAGGCAAAAAGTAAAGTGTGCCATCAAGTTCGTGAGAGCTTTAATCACTAGTTTTCTCATAACAAGTGGAAGGTAAACAAAAGCATGAATATACTTGGAATAGCATAAGCTAGTAGGTAGGTATGGTGGACTCTTTGGAATAACTTGGTTTAGGGAGTTGGATGCATGAGTGGAACTCATACTTTGTTGTGGAGGCTAGCAAAAGACTGGGAGCAACAAACTAAGAGAGCAATAATGGCCATAATCATGCAGAGCGACAAATCATCATTAATCAAAGCATAAAGTGATACTACAAGTTGAAAACTAAAGGATCATACAGGCTATGGTGAATTGAGATAGTCATAACATGGTGTGAGCATGCGCCAAGTCAACCCAAATAAAGCATCAAAGGAGAATACCACTATACTATGCTTTAATATGCTAAAACAACGCATGATTCATCCAAGGCACATTAAGCAATCTCAATTGTTTATAACAAGTCATGCTACAGCAAACAATACTAAGCATAAAGCCAAAACAATATAAAGCATGGCATGACAAAGCATAGGCCACAGTCAAAAACGAGCTCTTTTTACCACATAAGTATGAACTTTCCTACTCTTTTCCAAACCAAACCAAACTATTTGCAAACCAAATGTATGAAAGAGGGGGTCCAACCAATTTATTCATAAAACTAAGCAAACCAAGCAAACTAAAAACCAATACAAAAACTAAAAATAAGACGCTCCAAGAACAACACAACTGTGCATGAAACAATAAAAATGAAGCGTTTGGAAGAAACCTGGGATTTTTATTGATGAAGAAGGGGATGCCTCGGGCATCCCCAAGCTTTGACGCTTGTACTTCTTGGATATTTCTTGGGGTGACATGAGTGGCTTTCCCAAGCTTGACCTTTAGTCCATCCTTCATCTCATTACTCATTCCTTCCATACACCTAAAAATTTTCCTTCATACAAAACTTCACACAATCTCATTAGCAACATTAGTGCACTTAAGATAAATAAGTCTCAAGGTTCAGTTCTAACAACAAATAAACTTCCATTATAACACTAGCTACTGTAGCACTTCTCTCAAAAAGCTCAATTCCCCAAAAGAACTCAAGAAGGAACTAACAAGAAGCAAATGCAGAAAATGGCAGAAATCTGTCAAAACATACCAGCAGGTAAAGACGAATTTTTTGTAGAGCTTCTGTTGCTCAAATAAAAAAGTGTTGAACTAACGAAAGTTAGATAACAACCTGCGTCAAAAGCAAAAAAAATTACAGCTCAAGCAGACATACAGAGCTCTCTCACGAATTTTTACGGTGAAGCACAAAAATCTATTTTGGGACAGCAACTTTCCTAATCATTACTTCTCTCTCATTAGAGGTTACTCTTGGCACAAAAAGCAAATAAAAAGGATAAGAAGAGGTTATTACAGAGGTAATAACTTCCAAGACTCATCTAAAACTTTTTGGTTATCTCCCAATAAGTACTTTTCTTTAACGCCTTTAATTTAGGCATAAGAAGCAAAGAAAGAATCAAGGGTTCTCAAATGAAGAAGCATTAAAACCAACTTTCTTGCCCTTACCTCTCTTACTTTTATTCTTAACCTTGGGGAAAATATGATTGTTTGGTTGATAAGAAAGGTGCATGGTCCCCTTTCCCACATCTATTATTGCTCCAAGGAGTTCTAATAGGGACCTTCCAAGTGTAATTTGTCCTTTTCCTACACATTCAATAACAAGATAATCAATAGAAAACATTTTCCCAAGGATCTTTGTAAACACTCCTTCAGCTATTCCAAGAGGTAATATGGTAGTATTATTGGTAAGAGATATTTCTTTTCCTCCCTCACTGATCCCCCAAGTATTCAGAGATTTATAAATATCTTTGGGCATAAGGCAAAATTCAGACATGATATCAGAGCGAGCTTGAAAAGTTTCAGTGTTCATCTCAATCTTTATTGTAGGGAACCACTTTGATGGTTCAGAGTTTATTGGAACATAATCGTGATGCTCCCTAAGCGTATTATAGCAACTTCCTAATCTAGTAGTGCTAGCCTCAAGAGTGTCCAACCTAGCAAATATTTTTGCGAAAGAAGTATCAGTTTGGCTAGGCAAGTTGTAAGTGAGGATCAATTTCTTTATAGCATTAATAGCATCATCCTCATTACAATGGAGGAAATCTCCTCCCACAACAGCATCTAGAGCATATCTATAGAAAAGAGCAATTCCAAGGAAAAAACTGCTAAGGAACAAGCTTTGAGTCATTTTAGGCTCAGCTTTTTCATGTAGATCGGAGATTCTAGACCAAGCTTCCTTAAAACTTTCCTCAATTCCTTGTTTAAAAGTGAAAATCATTTCCTCGGTTGACATAGTTATTGGAGCAAGGCTAGACATAGTGACAACTTAGGATAGGAACTATTTTTTTTATGTTTTTCAAATAAGAAAGCAAACTAGTAAAACTAATTTTTTTGTGTTTTTTGAAGAACAAAACAAGCAAACAAAGAAAAAAAGAAACTAAGCAAAACAAAAACAACAAAGTAAAGAGATTGGTTATGAGGGACTCCCCTTGTGAAGATGTCCTTGACTCCCCGGCAACGGTGCCAGAAAAGATCTTGATGCGCTCGACTTTCGATGTAGAGCTCGTTGGGAACCCCAAGAGGAAGGTATGATGAGCACAACAGTAAGTTTTCCCTCAGTTATGAAACCAAGGATTAATCGAACCAGTAGGAGCAAGGAAACACCCCAAAGGTGTTACTAGCTGAGCTTTGGCAGGGCGCACTATCGGTGCTAGTAGCAACATGGAGACCTGCACAACACAACCACAGAACTTTGTCCCCAACTTGCGACGAGGTTGTCAATCTCACCGTTTTGCGGAAAACAAAGGATTAAACGTATCGAATGGAAAGAAGTAAAAGTTTGCAGAAAGTAAACACAAAGCAGTAAACAGTTTATAGATTGTATGTAAAGAAAAGGACCGGGATCCATAGTTCACCAGAGGTGACTCTCCTTAAGATAGATAACATGCTGGGTGAACAAATTACAACGGGGCAATTGACAAACACCAAGAAAGCAATACATGCATATACTAATCATCTTGACTCCTCTGAGACTTGATTGGGCATTACAACATAATACATAGACCTCCATCCAACTCCATCTATGGCTAATAATCCACCTTCAGGTTATCATCCGAACCCCCTCTAGTATTAAGTTGCAAGCAACAGATTATTGCTTTACGAACTGCATGTAAAGTAAACAATATGATTGTTCTATGAACAAAGGATTGTTGTTTTCTCCCTAGTAGCAACATCACATCTAGTACCTTAGAGATTTCTATCACTTCCCAGATTACCAGAGGCATGAACCCACTATCGAGCATAAATACTAACTCTTGGAGTTGCTAGCATCTACTTGGCCAAGATAGCTACTAATAACGGAAAGCATGCAAGATCTCAAATAACAAAGACATGATAGAATCAATAATCAATCTAAAATAGCATCTCAATATCCATCGGATCCCCGCAAACACAACATGTAGAATTACAAATAGATGATATTGATCATGAACGAAGCTCACAAGATCTAAACATGAAAGCACAAAGGAGGAGAACCAGCCATCTAGCTACTACATGGATCCGTAGTCCAAGGATGAACTAGTCACGCATCACACCGGAGGCTTGCATGGTGATGAAGAAGGCCTCCAGGGTGAATTCCCCTCTCCGGCAGGGTGCCGGGAAGAGCTTCAGATCCCTCCCGATCTAGGGATGGAGATGATGGTGGCTATAGACTCTTTCGTGGATTTTTGATTGGGTACTTAGGGTTTTCGTCCCAAGGGCAATATATAGGCGGAAGGAGAGGCCGAGGGGGTGCCGGGAGCCACCACACCACCCCCTGGCGCGGGCCTAGCCTGGCCGCGTGGCCAGGTGGTGTGGCCAGCCCCTGGCCCTTCTCCGTCTCGTATTCTGGCACTTGATCCCTTCCAGAAAAATAGGCATTTTGGCTTTTGTCCCGTCCAATTCCGAGAATATTCATTTTCTGACTTTCCTGGAACCAAAAAACAGCAGAAAACAGGCAGCTGGCACTGTGGCTCTTGATAATAGGTTAGTCCAAGAAATCATATGAAAAGTACTCCAAATTTGGAACAAAACACAAGAAAGTGGATAAAACCAAGCATGGAACATCAAAAATGATAGATAAATTTGCAATGTATCACTGGCCATCCACCTTTTTCTATCACAAGGATATTCCTGCTCCCGGCAAAGCTACTGCCTTGTCGGCTTTTGTCGATGGTGCCGCCACGCCCGAAGAGTCCTGGGATGCACATGCACCGGCTCTTAGTGATGATCTGCTTGTCGCCAAGAGGCGGATTGAATATCTGATGAAGCATAAGGGCTTTAAGGGGTCCGACTTGATTCACTACTGGCTGGCATGCCGGATCCAACCTCTCCAACACCATGGAGACTGGCTTATGCACTCCATCACGATGTCCAAGAAGGACACCCTCCGGATCTGCACCCGTCCTTACTCAGAAAAGGACTATGAGTCCCAAATCAGATGGTTGATAAGGGAGAGGATCGAGAGGAAGATCCCGGAGGTATCTTTGGACATGCATACAGCGGATAATCCCGTAATTCTAGTAAGCTTCCAGCAATAACTCGAATTATGTGTTCATCTTTACATTATTGTCTCTTTTCACAATACTAAGATATTTCTTCTTTTTAGCTTGCTGACCTCCCCGAGTTGGAGGTTGCTCCTCTCGAGGGATATCCTCCTGATATCTCTCAGGATGATGGAGAACTGGTTACACTGCCAGAGACCTTTACTCAAAAGCGTAAGGCTCCAACACTGGCTATTGGCACCAAGGAAGTGCCCATTGTGAAGAGGTAACTTTCCTCACAAGGTTTCTGTATTTTGTCTTTTAATTCTTTCCGAGGTGTAACGTTCTTTGTTCTATTACATCCTCATAGATAAAAAACTCACCAAGGGCAAGGGAAAAGGAGGCTCGTCGAAGCCCCTATGCTAGTCAAAGCTGAATTTGACTTCTCCTACCACAGCACCTCGGACTCCTGCCCCTCAGCCTTATGCAGCACCGGAGATTACTCCATCTCTGACCACGCAGAAGATCTGGCTCAACAAGCAGAGCCAGCGATCCTCGGCTCGCAAACTGACGTCACCATGGGTGACTCGGGTTTTGATAAGGGTGAACCCTCTTCGGGTAATGATCCCTCGGTAGAGGTCTTCACTGAAAACCTCCTCAACAATCCGGTTCTTGCCAAACTTGGCATTACTCGGAAATCTATGGAACAGATCCAACGGCTAGCCCAACAATGCTTGGAAAGCCGGAACATTACTGCCGATGAGGAGGCACAAGAAGTGGAGGACGTCAAATACTCCGAAATCCTTGAGCAGATCCGTGTTCGTGACGAGGGGCAGAGACCCGGTGTGCTTCCGCCACAACTAGTCATCCCGCTGAACCTCGCCGAGAAGGTTAGCACCGAGGTGTCTATGAGCTTAAGCAAGCTCACTCATGAACATCATGTAAGTCGAATTCCAACTCACCTTTTCTACTTTATTTCATATCATATCCTCTAGCCCCCAAGCATGAAGTTGGATAGATAATCCGGATTTATGCTTACCTAGGATGCCAAAGAAAGAACTAGTGTAGCCCCCAAGGCTCGTGCTGGTATTAGTAAAAATGTTAGCCCGAGTCTTTAGTAGACTTCTGACTTCGGGTATTCTGACTTAAAGAAAGTTAATTCGTATAACCATGAATTGTTGAAGAATATCTGCAACAAGCGGAGAGAGATGAGAGCTCTCCATCTTGAAAATGCTTAGTTAAAAGTATCAAGGGATGAGGCTGAAGGTAAACATTTCAATCCTTTAACCTTGCTCTTTCGTTCATAGTCGAATTATTTATTCAATAGTTGTTCTTTTTTGCTTACAACACTAGTAAAACAATCATGCGCTACGATTGAAGAAGCCGAGAATCTGAAGACCCTAGAGGTGGAGAACACCGACTTACGTCGAGAGCTGGACAAGTTAAAAGCGGACCATGAAAGGATCATTGCTCAAGTTCTAGAATCCTCTTTTATGGCCACCGAAGAACGTGATCGAAGGATCGCGGCCTAGGATCAAAGGATCTCGGATATCAATGATGCATTGTTCAGAGAGAAGGACATCGCCGAAGCACTCCAGGCTAAACTCCAGAGCCTTAGGGAAGAGAAAACCAAAGTTGACGATGTCATCTTCGGTATGTTTGCTTCTTTCCGACTTTCTTCTTTTTCTGACTCTTGGAGTTCGGATATATTTATTAACCTTTTGCATTACATGCACATGTCCTCTGAACTTACTGGATTCTGCTTCCACCGAGTCTCGCAGCAACTGGCTTACTCATGTCGGTGATTTTCTACACGATTTCTACCAATCTTTGGAGGATATTGGCGAAGTACTCAAGGTTCCGGACATGCATAGAATGTACGGATTTGAAGTGCGAGACAAGCCCAAGGAGATGCCCTAGCTTATCTAGGACTAGAGCATGTCCTATGCGCGAACTGTAGCACATAATGCTCTCACCATGGTTATGAGCCACCATGGAAGCATGGAAATCTGGCAAGTAACCAGAGGGTATTCGATTGTGGATGAAGACGAACAGGAGCAAGACATCAAGGCCATCATGGACTCCTGTGCTAGATATGGGTGGCACGTAGCTGACTTGACCAGCTATGAACTCATTTCTTCACTCGCGTGGGGACGCCTCCTCCGCCTGTCGAGGTAACAACGGAAGTCTCCAACGACGAACAAATCATTTCAGATTTGAACGTCTCGGACAGATATAAAGGCAAGGTCGATGTCTCAAGTGAGCCGGCAGCTCCTACCTCTCCTCCTGCATCATAGATCATCAGAAAAAACTGTGTGTTATTCTGAAAACAATTCGGGTTGTAAATAAGAAGTTAAATACTTTTGCTGGTGCTAAGATTTGCTATTTCTATTTAGCACTTTTGGCTTTATACTTATCGTGCCTGAATTTTTACATAAGCACTTTTTGTTTTGCCTGTACTTATCATTTATCTGGCTTTCCACCTCGTCCCTTTCATGAGCCGGCCAACCTTCAACACGGAAACTTTGCCGAGCAACGGAGTTCAATTGCTAAACTAGTTTAACCTCGGAAACAAAGCCAGCTTTTAGTACCAACAATTCACTACTCACAAAATGCCCGCATTCGGCAATCAGATAAATAACCAAAGTACCAACTTAGAAATTTTAGATTTATACCCGAAGGTAGCATTTTTTAGAATCGAAAACCTTAACCACAACAAACATGAGCATAAAGTACTTTCAAGCATTCTAGGATTTTTGATTGTGACATGATCATTCAGAAACAAGATGGTAATATAAAACTTCTCAGAAAAAATGAGGCAACCAATACTTTATTTCTCATTGAACATGTACACATATATGATTACAAAGAAAGATAAATTAAGAACAAAAGGGACGTAGCTGAGCAATATTCCACGGTCTGTCTAATTCTTTCGGGTCTGTACTGCCTCCAGCTCTCTTTCTTTTCTTAGTAGCAGGTCTTTCTTTGACTACCACATATCAGTTAGATAGTAAGATCCATTGTGCAATACTCGGCTAACTAAAAAGGGCCCTTCCCATACTAGCGAAAGTTTGTGCTTTATTTTCTGCACAAGTCGGAGACCCAAATCACCCTTATTGAAAGACCGGTTTCTGACTCTTTGGCTATGATACTTGCGTAACTTCTGCTAATAGGCTGTTGATCTCATCTCAGCAACGACGTGAACTTCTTCGATTAAATCGAGATCATTTGGTCGAGAAATTTCGGCATCCTCTTCAATATATGCAACAAATCGGGGAGAAGTATGAATCAAATCACTAGGAAGAACTGCTTCTGCACCATAGACCAAGAAGAAAGGTGTGTATCTAGTTGACCTGTTCGGAGTTGTTCGTAAACTCCATATCACAGAAGGTAATTCCTCTGCCCAAGCCCCCGCATCACGTCATAGTGGTCCTTCGAGTCTTGGTTTTAGGCCTTGTAGGATTAAATCATTTGCTCTTTTGACTTGTCCATTAGCCTATGGATGTGCGACTGACACAATGTCAAGCTAGATATGTTGCTCGTTGCAGAATTCGGCAAGCTCTCCCATGAAAAGTTACTCCCGTTGTCCGTGATAATGCTATGCGGATAACTGTATCGGATTATGACATCCTCAACAAATCTTCTGGCTGTTGCTCCATGACAACTGGTGACGGGTTTAGCCTCAATCCATTTTGTGAGTTTATCCACCATCACTAAGAGATGAGTAAATCCACCTGGAGCCCATTTAAACGGTCCTACCATATCAAGCCCCCAGACCGTGAAAGGCCATGTTATAGGTATTGTTCGCAGCTGATCAGCCGGAACATGAGCTTGTTTGGTGTACTTTTGGCAGCCTTTGGACATCTTGACTAGCCGTTCGGCATCTGCCTTGGTTGTAAGCCAGAAAAAACCATGTCGAAAAGCTTTTGCCACTAAAGATTTGGCTGTAGCATGGTGACCACATTCGCCTTCATGGATTTCTCGTAAAATTTCCACTCCTTCTTCCGGAGATACACAACACTGAAAGATCCTAGATACACTTCGCTTATAGAGCTCACCACTTACTATAGTATAGGTTTTTGCTCGTCAAACGATCTGCCGGCTCAGAACCTCGTCTTCGGGTAATTTACCATCTACCAAGTAATCAAGGTAGGGTTGAGTCCAGCTAGGAATTACAGCTAGAACTGCTAGTAAAGGTGAGTCGGATTTGGTCAGATATTCCTTGTCTACTCCTTTTATAGAGGGAACTTTGAGGTGCTCTAAGAAAGCGCCATCTGGGACCTTTTTCCGCGCAGAGCGTATTCGAGATAATGCATCTCTTCCTCATTTTCTGTTCGAGGGATGTGTTGAACCTCAAACCCTCCAAACGATTTAGATAGTTCATCCACGATAGCTCTATATGCTGCCATGTGCTTATTTGCATTGAAGATATCCGACACTTGTTGAGCAACAAGATCCGAACCTCCATAACACATTAATTGTCGGATGTCGATGTCCTTAGCAATCCGGATTCCATGCAACAGTGCTTCATATTCGGCAATGTTATTTGTTGCCGTGAAGTGAATCTGCAACACAAAGAAAAGTTTATCACCTTGGGGTGATTTGAGCACTACGCCAGCCCCCGAGCCCCCAAGCGCCTTAGACCCGTCAAAGTGTAAGGTCCAGTATTCCGATTCTGGGAGGGTCATATTCTCCGTTGTCTCTGTCCAATCAGCGACAAAGTTAGCAAGGATTTGGGATTTGATTGATGTATGAGGTTTGTACTCAATGTCAAAAGTTGAAAGCTCTATTCCCTATTTTGCGACGCATCATGTAGCATCGCTATTGTTGATTATATCTCTCATGGGATCTGTGCTCACCATGGTAACTTGATGCTCCTGAAAATAATGCCATAACTTATGGGACGCGAAAAACACACCATAAGCCAGCTTTTGATAGTGCGGATACCGCTGCTTTCATTCAGTTAGGACCTCGCTGAGATAGTAAGTCGGACGCTGCACCAGGTGTTCCTAATTTTCCTCTGGTCTCTCCTCCACCATGACAACACTGATGACTCTGTTTGTCGTAGCGCGATAGAGCAACATCGGTTACCGTGGCTCCGGTGCTGCAAGGATAGGAGAAGATGAGAGTACTGCTTTCAGGTTTTGTAGTGCAGCTTCAGCTTCATAAGTCCAAACGAACTTTTTGGTCTTTTTCAAGAGCTTGTAGAGTGGTGCGGCTCTTTCATCGAGCCGGCTTACAAACCGACTGACTGCAGCAATGCAACCAGTTAGTCTTTGAACGTCCTTCAGGCAAGTCAGCCTAGAAATATTGAGTATAGCCTTTATCTTGTCTCGATTCACCTCAATGCCTCTTTGAGACACAATGAAACCTAACAATGTTCTGGCTGGTATTCCGAAGAAACACTTCTTCGGGTTAAGCATTATGTTGTATTTTCGTAAGTTGGCGGATGTTTCCTCCAAGTCGGAAATTAAGGTTTCCTTGTTTTTGGACATCCCCGCAATGTCGTCCACATACGCATGTACATTGCGTCCAATTTGTTCGTGGAGGCAACACTGCATAGTGCGCTGGTACGTAGCTCCTGCGTTTTTAGCCCAAAGGGCATCGTAACGAAACCGAAGGTTCTGAAGGGGGTTATGAATGAAGTTTTGACTTTGTCTGATTCCTTCATCCGGATTTTGTGATAACCGGAATATGCGTCGAGAAAACATAGGAGTTCTGAGCCTGCCGTAGAATCGATAAGTTGATCAATTCTAGGGAGAGCGAACGGATCTTTGGGACAAGCCTTGTTCAAGCCAGTATAATCAACACACATCCTTAAATCAGTGTTGTCCTTTTTAGGACCATTACAGGATTCGCCGACCACTCAGTTTGGATGACCTCTTCTATGAATCCGGCTAACTCGAGCCAGGCTAGTTCCTTAGCTATTGCCTTACGCTTTTCATCGCCAAAACGTCGTGGGTTTAGCGTTTGGGTGTACATTGAGAGAGTGCTCGACAAGTTCCCTAGGTACTCCGGTCATGTCAGATGGCTGCCATGCGAAGATATCTTGATTTGCTTGGAGGAACTTGATGAGTGCGCTTTCCTATGCGCTATCTAGGCCTACACCTATCTGGGTCACCTTGGAGGGGTCATCATCCTTCAACGGTGTCTTCTTCGTCTCTTCCGATGCCTTGAACTCTGGAGTCGGCTTTGTCACCTTCTTCTTTGTTGCGGGCATCTCAGACAGATCAATGGTCTTCTTGATCTCCTAGTACTCTTGGGCGTGTAGCATGGCTTCAGCAAAGGCGACATTTCCGTCCTCGCACTCTCGCGCCTTCTTTGGGTCTCCCCTGATGGTGATCACACCTTTGGGACCTCGAATTTTCATCATATTGTAAATGTAACATGGACGAGCCATAAAAGCCCAGTAAACCGGACGTCTGAATATAGCGTGGTACGTGCTCTTGAACAGGACCACTTTGAAGGAAAGTGCCTCCGTCCGACAGTTCTTTGGAGTTCCAAAGGTAACATCCAAAGTGATCTCTCCCAGGGAATTTGCTTGTCTTCCTGGGACAACTTGGTGAAAGATCACAGAGCTGTGATTCAGCTGCGTCTCTGAGATCCACATCTGGCATTGCGTTTCGACATATGGAATATTGATGCTGCTGCCGCCGTCCATGGGAGTCTTGGAGAAACCATAGCTATCAATAAGTGGATTGATGACTAAGGAGTATTTTCCTCGCCTATGCAACTTAGGCGGATGGTCAACACGGTCAAAGGTGATTGCCACTTCCGACCAATCCAAAAATTGTGGGACAGCCCGAACAGTCGCGCTGAGCTCATGCAGAACTGCTTTCTTGATTTTAGCTGGTTGAGATCCAAGGAACGGGCCTGTTCGTCTACAGTACCAAAGTTCCTGGGTGAGCACATGGTGGTACGTAAGTTGAATGAAATTGTCGAGTTTTGAATTGTTCGGCCGCCAACTACCGAGAGGGGCCATTTCGATGTAAACTAATCTCACCCCTGCCAAATTCAAACATTCCGTGAAACTCCCCCGTGAAGTAGACGGTGGGGACCCTCATGTCGGTCATCTGTCTGTGACGCGAGCGCCAACGCGGCAACCTCTTAGGAAAATCGAGGAACTAAGTGGATTGGATGTGTTGAACAATTTCACAAATCCATTCCCACCTTTCCCCTAGCACCGGCGACGTCGGAATCCACCCTCCAGGCAGGATGATCCCTTCAGACATTTGACTTCAGGCACTAAGTTGATGCGCCCAGTTGCTATGCCCAGTCGCTAATCCCGAGCTCCAATGGCGCATGCCGTAGCCGCCGTTGCGAGGCTCTAGCCTGCCTCTGCCGCCGATGAGCCAAGCAGCTCGGAGGATGGCATATCCTACTACCAAGGAAGAAGAAGTTCTGGCTACAAGCGGGTGAGCTACCCTTCTCTTTGCTATTCGCACTAATTATAACTGCTAGCTAGCTACTGAACCTAAAATTCTTTGTTAGCCCAACGCTGACAAACATATTTTGTCCATAGTTTTCTGTCAAGTGGGATCTCCGCGGACCACCCTCACCTGGTTACGGTAGTCCTCTTCAGGTACGACTCTAAGGGCAAGTGGTATGGACACCATTGTATCATGATGGAAGAAGCGCCTGCGTAGATCTGCACTATATCTGGTATGGTTGCTGCTCTACATAATGATGATGAATTATGGCCGAAGCAGACTACAAAGTTTAGCTACATGGATGAACATGGCATCATGGTTCCTCTAACGTGTGGCAGTCAACTAATTGGGTTGATGAAAACGTATGCTTCCGCTTGCATGTTTGAGCTGAATTGTGATGTACTAGATATGGAAGCTACTGCAACTGGGAGTCGCCCTTCTATTCTTGGATAGGGTGGTTGATCGAACCCAATTAGCTCCTGGTAAGCAAAAGTCTCTTGGGGTTCGCATGTTTCTGCTGAATTGTAATTTTTGTTTTATTTACTCTGTAGATATTGGGCAGTTATGCAACAGTCTTATTTCTTTGACAGGAACCGCTGCAAGGTTAGCAACATGACTGTCGGGTCAGTCATTTTGCTGCCCGAAGAAATTAAAAACGAGTGGAAAGATGATGATGGACACGATTCTGGTGCCCATTGTCCCGACGATGCAGAGTACGTGAAGCTAAGAAAATTGGCACCAAGGAAGAGGAAGAAGGCGGGAAATGAAGAAGCCAGTGGACCTGAAGGCTTGGTACCCAGGCTGCGGAAGAAGGCTGCTGGCAAGGAAGATGCATAGTAATGTGTTGAACTTGAACCTATATATGTAATTAGGTTAAATTATGGAGCTCTCTGTGTGGAACTTTGCTGGGCGAAACAATCTACCCACGTTCTCTGAGTAAAATGTACCACAACTTAGGATTTGGAAACGCCCGAGTCAGTAGTTGAATCCGAAATTGTGATTGTGCCACTACTATCTGAAACCATGCAGCACCGGTTCCATGATTGCTGAGGGGCAGGATGTCTCCAAATACGACAGAATGTAAGTGGCACAGAAATAAATTATTTAAGCTGCTACACTCCACGAAGTAGCAACTTATTTCAGCTGCTGCACACAACGACATGGCAACATAAACAACAATGGCAACCGATAATGCCCAGATGAGGAGGAAATCGATACCACTTAATGGCCTAATCTTGAGCCCGTCTATCTCACCGCCTCCCTGCTCCTGCATCCCCTACATCCGACGAAGCTCCCAGATCTCCAATAACCGGGTGTACGTTCTTCCAGTTTATAAATTGTGGTTGTGCCATTTGCATGCGGCACAATCCACGTAGATTACGTTTATACAAACCACCAATGTCAGAATACCACCATGATCAGACAAAAGTAAGTAATGTATGGTTAAGATAGATTAACGGGCGACCAATGTTTTTCCTCCCAGGACATCAGGACCACTAGTTTAGACTGCTAAGTCAACAAGTACAACTATTACAAATTAAAAAGGCACGGAGCTCAAGCTAAATAGAACTAGTTATCACACATCTCCTTGATCTTTCTAATCTTAGCACGATGCGCATCTTCCTGCGAGAGCAAGGATCGAATCATCTGCTCCTTCCTTTTAGCATCTTCCTTGCACAGCTTCAATTGTTTCTCATGCACTTGTCAATACTCGTAGTTGTGAACTACAGGACTTTGGCCTGGTGAAGATCATTCCTTGCTTGAGTCTGTTCTTGCTCTGCTTTAGCCTTCAGGGCCAACGCCGCGTCCCTCTCCTTCTCGACTTTGCTAACCTTGTCTTGCACCCTCCTGAGATCTTGCTTATGCTTGGTCGTGTCAACTGGTTCCCATAGCTTCATCTCAACACTGTCAAGAAGTGAGTTGAATACGGATTCTTTCAACTCAACAGTCATTTCATAGTTTGGACAGCGTTTTCTGCATCGATTTGGGCCACTCTGGATCTACCCATTTGACAACACCACAACTTCCGCCTTGCATCATTACACGATGTCCTTGACACCGTAGAAAACTCCTGCATGCGTTTCGTCCTTTGAACTCTACAAATTTAGTGGGCCTATATCCATGTTTACATAGCAGAGGGCTGTCTTCATCCGCTATACGGTGATAGTCAGAGTCATACATCGTCTGGTTGGCCTAACACATCATACGCGCATGAGTAAACAGAGTAGATCTAGCTCAAAAAATAGATAACTGGCCACCGATGATAGAGATAGAGATGAGACGACTCACATCGAAATCACCATCCCTGTCGTCACGACGCGTTTCCTCGCCGTCTCCCTTGAACCCATGGCGAGAGGGGATGGGGGGGGGGGGTGGGTGCCAAAGAAAGGATTGGGATGGAGGTGCTGTCGGCTTGCGGCTACGGCAGGATGGGAGTGAAGTGGGGAAAGTGGCTTCGAGGGGAAGGAAGAGAAGTACAGGGAGGAAGAGAAGTAATGGGGACGTGACAATGGGATATGGCCCACTGAACTCGTGAGTCGTGAGACTCGCAATAGGGGAGCGCCCGATGTTGCCAGTTTGTCCAGAGAAAGCATGGCTAATCATGCCGCAGAATAGCCTACTCGCGGATCGCTCTTACAAAGACCATCCCAATCGTCCAAGCGCCCCGATCGAACTGTATATAATAATCGTCAAGCAGAACAACTGAGTTAGGGCATGCCTTCTAGAAGACTTGGTCTAACGGCCACCCATTGGGGGTCTAAGGTTAGGGCTCCCCTAAGGTTAGGATCCATATGTGTTTTATGAGAATAACACACATGCAATGACACTGGTGGATCCATGTGTGGTTTGTGAAAAGAAAACACATGCAATGACTCTAGTGGATACATATGTGGTTTGTGGAAAGAACACACATGCAATGAACACCGGTGGATCCATATGTGGTTCATGACAGGAACACACATGCAATGACATTGGTTGATCCATATGTGGTTTGTGACAAAAACACACATGCAATGCCATTGGGGTTGATCCATGTGGTTTGTGACAAGAACACACATGCAATGCCATTGGTTGATACATGTGGTTTGTGGAAAGGACACACATGCAATGGCATTGGTTGATCCATGTGTGGTTCATGAAAAGAACACACATCCAGTGACACTAGTGGATCCATGTGTGGTTTGTGGGAACAACACACATGCAATGACACTGGGTGTGGTTCATGAAAAGATAACACATGCAATGACTGATACATTGCAAATGTATCTATAATTTTTGATGTTCCATGCTTTGTTTTATCCACTTTCTTGTGTTTTGTCCACACTTTGGAGTAATTTTCATATGATTTCTTGGACTAACCTATTAACAAGAGCCACAGTGCCAGCTGCCTGTTTTCTGCTTTTTTTGGGTCCAGGAAAGTCAGAAAATGAATATTCTCGGAATTGGACGGGACAAAAGCCAAAGTGCCTATTTTTTCGGAAGTCATCAGATGCCAGAATACGAGACGGAGAAGGGCTGGGGCCGGCCACACCACCTGGCCGCGCGGCCAGGCCTGGCCCGTGCCAGGGGGTGGTCTGGCCGAGCCCAACACCCCCTCGGCCTCTCCTTCTGCATATAAGATGCCCTCAGGACGAAAACCCTAAGTACCCAATCAAAAATCCATGAAAGAGTCTGTAGCCGCCGTCATCTCCATCCCTAGATCGGGAGGGATCTGAAGCTCTTCCCGGCACCCTGCCGGAGAGGGGAATTCACCCCGGAGGCCTTCTTCATCACCATGCAAGCCTCCGGTGTGATGCGTGAGTAGTTCATCTTTGGACTACGGGTCCATGTAGTATCTAGATGGCTAGTTACCCTCCTTTGTGCTTTCATGTCTATATCTTGTGAGCTCCGTTCATGATCAAGATCATCTATTTGTAATTCTACATGTTGTGTTTGCGGGGATCCGATGGATATTGAGATGCTATTTCAGATTGATTATTGATTCTATCATGTCTTTGTTATTTGTGATCTTGCATGCTTTCCGTTGTTAGTAGCTATCTTGGCCAAGTAGATGCTACCAACTCCAAGAGTTAGTATTTATGCGCGACAGTGGGTTCATTCCTCTGGTAATCTGGGGAAGTGACAGAAATCTCTAAGGTATTAGATGTGCTATTGCTACTAGGGAGAAAACAACAATCCTTTGTTCATAGAACAATCGTATTGTTTACTTTACACGCAATTCGTAAAGCAATAATCTGTTGCTTGCAACTTAATACTGGAGGGGGTTCGGATGATAACCTGACGGTGGATTATTAGTCATAGATGCAATTGGATGGCGGTCTGTGTATAATGTTGTAATGCCCAATCAAGTTCCAAAGGAGTCAAGATGATTAGTACATGCCCAATCAATTGCCCCGCTGTAATTTGTTCACCCAGCATGTTATCTATCTTAAGGAGAGCCACCTCTAGTGAACTATGGATCCCAGTCCTTTTCTTTTACATACAATCTATAAACTGTTTACTGCTTTGTGTTTACTTTCTGCAAACTATTACTTCCTTCCATTCGATACATTTAATCCTTTGTTTTCAGCAAAACCGGTGAGATTGACAACCTCATCGCAAGTTGGGGATAGAGTTCTGTGGTTGTGTTGTGCAGGTCTCGACGTTGCTGCTGGCACCAGTAGTGCGCCCTGCTAACGTTCAGCTAGCTACACCTTTGGGGTGTTTCCTTGCTCCTACTAGATTGATAACCTTGGTTTCGTACTGAGGGATAACTTGCTTCTGTGCTAATCATACCTTCCTCTTGAGCTCGATATATTTTGGGCCATCAAGCATATTTTCTGGCGCCGTTACCGGGGACTGAAGAAGAAGAAGCTCCCACGTCAACCACGCGCCATCAAAGATATTTTCTGGCGCCGTTGCCGAGGAGTCAAGGACATCTTCACAAGGGGAGTCCCTCATAACCAATCTCTTTACTTTGTTATTTTTGTTTTGCTTAGTTTCTTTTTGTTTTGTTTGCTTGTTTTCTTATCAAAAACACACAAAAAATTAGTTTTACTAGTTTGCTTTCTTTATCAAAAAACATAAAAAATTAGTTCCTATCTTAAGTTGCCACTATGTCTAGCCTTGCTCCAACCACTTTGTCACCTGAGGAAATGATTTTCACTTTTAAACAAGGAATTGAGGAAAGTTTTAAAGAAGCTTGGTCTAGAATCTCTGATCTACATGAAAAACTGAGCCTAAAATGATTCAAAGCTTGTTCCTTAGCAGTTTTTACCTTGGAATTGCTCTTTGCTATAGATATGCTTTAGATGCTGTTGTGGGAGGAGTTTTACTCCAATGTGATGAGGATGATGCTATAAATGCTATAAATAAATTGATCCTCACTTACAACTTGCCTAGCCAAACTGATATTTCTTTCGCAAGAATATTTTCTAGATTGAACACTCTTGAGACTAGCACTACTAGCTTAAAATATTGCTATAATACACTTAGGGAGCATCATAATTATGTTCCAATAATTTCTGAAGCATCAAAGTGGCTCCCTACAGTAAAGATTGAGATAAACACTGAAACTTTTCAAGCTCGCTGTGATATCATGTCTGAATTTTGTCTTATGCCCAAAGCTATTTATGAATCTTTGAATGTTTGGGGTCTTACTGAAGGAGGAAAATAAATATCTCTTGCTAATAATGCTACCATATTATCTATTGGAATAGCTGAAGGAGTGTTTACAAAGATCCTTGGGAAAATGATTTCTACTGATTATCTTGTTATTGAATGTGCAGGAAAAGGACAAATTACACTTGGAAGGTCCCTATTAGAACTCCTTGGAGCAATAATAGATGTGGGAAAGGGGACCATGCACCTTTCTTCTCCACCAAACAATCATATTTTCCCCAAGGTTAAGAATAAAAGTAAGAGAGGTAAGGGCAAGAAATTTGGTTTTAATGCTTCTTCGAACACTTGATTCTTTCTTGCTTCTTGTGCCTAACTTAAAGGCGTTAAAGAAAAGTACTTATTGAGAGATAACCCAAAAGTTTTAGATAAGTCTTGTAAGTTATTACTTCAGTAATAACCGCTCCTTATCCTTTTTATTTGCTTTTTGTGCCAAGAGTAACCTATAATGAGAGATAAGTAATGATTGGGAAAGTTGCTGTCCCGAAACAGATTTCTGTGCTTCACCGTAAAAATTCGTGTAAAATCTCTGAACGTCTTTTTGAGACGTGAATATTTGTCCTTCTGACCCAGGTTGTTCTCTAACTTTCATTAGTTCAACACTTTTTGATTTGAGCAATAGAAGGTCTTCGAAAAAATTCGTCTTTACCTGTTGGTCTGTTTTGACAGATTTCTGCCATTTTCTGCATTTGCTTCTTGTTGGTTCCTTTTTGAGTTCTTTTGGGGAATTGAGCTTTTTGAGAGAAGTGATACAGTAGCTAGTGTTCTAATGGAAGTTTATTTGGTGTTAGAACTGAACCTTAAGACCTATTATCTTGAGTGCACTAATGTTGCTAATAAAGATTGTGTGAAGTTTTGTATGAAGGAAAATTTTCAGGTGTATGGAAGGAATGATTAATGATATGAAGGATGGACTAAAGCTCAAGCTTGGGGATGCCACGCGTGTCACCCCAAGAAATATCCAAGAAGTATAAGCGTCAAAGCTTGGGGATGCCCAAGGCATCCCCTTCTTCATCAATAAAAATCCCAGGTTTCTTCCAAACGCTTCATTTTTATTGTTTCATGCACAATTGTGTTGTTCTTAGAGTTTCCTCTTTTTCATTTTTGTTTTGGTTTTTCATTTGATTTTGTTTTCCTAGTTTTCTTAATAAATTGGTTGGACCCCCTCTTTCATACATTGGTTTGCAAATAGTTTGGTTTGGTTTGGAAAAGAGTAGGAAAGTTCATACTTATGTGGTAAAAAGAGCTTGTTTTTGACTGTGGCCTATGCTTTGTCATGCCATGCTTGATATTGTTTTGGCTTTATTCTTCTTTGCTGTAGCAAGACTTGTTATAAACAATTGAGATTGCTTAATGTGCCTTGGATGAATCATGCGTTGTTTTAGCATATTAAAGTATAGTATAGTGGTATTCTCTTTTGATGCTTTATTTGGGTTGACTTGGCGCATGCTCACACCATGTTATGACTATCTCAAGTGACCTAAGCCTTTATGATCCTTTAGTTTTCAACTTGTAGTATCACTTTATGCTTTTATCAATGATGTTTTGTCGCTCTGCATGATTATGGCCATTATTACTCTCTTAGTTTGTCGCTCCCAGTCTTTTGCTAGCCTCCACAACCAAGTATGAGTGCCACTCTTGCATCCAACTCCCTAAACCAAGTTATTCCAAAGAGTCCACCATACCTACCTACTAGAATATGCTATTCCAAGTATATTCATGCTTTTATTTACCTTCCAAATTAAACTTGTTATGAGAAAACTAGTGATTAAAGCTCTCACGAACTTGATGGCACCCTTTACCTTTTTGCATCTAATAAACTTGAACCATTGGGTCCTTCTTTGTTGCGTATATGCTTGCACTTTATAAGTTGAAATTAGTAGAACCATGTATCATGGGGAACGCTTTCAACATTGCACTTGTACTTTGTACCCCGTTGATATCATGTTCTTTCGCTTATGGATCCCGGCGGTGTGAAATAAAAGTGGAACTTGTAAGATCATGGAGTTTGTATGTGTGTTAGAGAAACGCCTGGGAGGCTAGCCAAAGCCATGCCTAATCATGGTGGAAACTTGCAGCATCGCCATAATGAGCACTCTATGAAGCATCCTCAATAAAAACCTATGCAAATAGAAAATAAAAAGATCGCTGAGATGCTCATTGTCTGCTTGCCTTGTCATTTTGATTATGGGATAGCTCCTGTATCATGTGCAAGGGGTACCCCATTGGCGGTTCTTTATGATACACATGTACTTACAATGACAAGAGCTTACTCGTGACTAAAGTTGAGTAGCATGAGGTTCGGTCTTCGTAAGTAAGGGGCATGAGATTTCGGTTTATAACTTGTCAAGCATATCCTCTTAGTTGTGTCATTTTAACCTTAATCACCTTAAAGATGCTTATGATAGGGGCAATGAGAGCTGAAAGCTATAAGTACCATAATTTTTGGAAGCTCTTTATGAGACTTGAATCACTACTTCCTTTTATAAAGGCCTTTCTTCCACCATTATATATTGAGTCTCCACCTTCTACCTTTATCCACCTACTTTGAGAGCATAGTGGCCATTCTTAGTTCTATGTGCATTGTCTCAAGACTAGTTGATTGATGCATAACTTGATATTTCTTGTTTTAAACTATTTGTATCTAGTCACTCTTATGAACCTTAAAGGTGTCCTATGCATTTATATTTGCTACTCTAGGAGGGACAAGCTGAATACTATTATGCTATGTTTTATTTATGTGAAACAAACAAACGTCTTGCAAATCATTATTGTTCAGGAATCTTTTGTTTGTGCCTTTTCATGTTGCATCATAGTCTCTTTGTCTTATTTCTAGAACTTTGCCTTTCATGTTATGATTGAAGTACTATGATCCCAGCTTTGAATGTTTTACAAATACTTTGATCAAGTCTTTGATGGTGCATGTCACATCAAAAATTATTCTTTCTTTTTATCACTTACCTACTCGAGGACGAGCATGACTTAAGCTTGGGGATGTTGATACATTGCAAATGTATCTATAATTTTTGATGTTCCATGCTTGGTTTTATCCACTTTCTTGTGTTTTGTCCTCACTTTGGAGTACTTTTCATATGATTTCTTGGACTAACCTATTAACAAGAGCCACGGAGCCAGCTGCCTATTTTCTGCTGTTTTTGGTTCCAGGAAAGTCAGAAAATGAATATTCTCAGAATTGGACGGGACATGTCGGGGGAATGATCCCCAGATACCCCAACCGAACGAGAAACTGTGCAGTCGGATCGCGTCTGGCTGACCAGATGCAGCCGGACAAAGTAGGCCAGGCCGGCTACCACACGGTAGCCGGATCAGCAAGAAGTAGCCGGCTACGACGACGTAGCCGGAGCCAATCAAAGAGACAGGACGACGTGCGTATCAGTGCACGGTACGCCCTGTACGATGACAAGACCGGCCACTACTCGGCCATACCGAAGACTTTGCAAGGATGGCGCAGGAACAGTGGCCCGATGCTGACGACAGCTTGCACGACGTCCACTGGGCCTACGACAGCCATACCGCTCATACTCCGATGGGACATACCGTACCGGATACTGTAGATGACCAGCCGGCTGGGACCCACCTATGGGGCCCGTCAGTCGGACTGGCCAGTGAGTCCGTTGCCTCTATGCCTATATAAGGAGAGCCAAGGCCTCAGTAGAAAGGGTTGGTCTCATTGCATTTAAGGCAGTAGCTAGAGAATACAGCTCAAGGAGCACTTGTAGTTTGATATCCCCCATAGTAAGATCCGGCAGGAGTAGGAGCTTTACCTCATCACGAGGGCTCCGTACCTGGGTACTTCCTGCGTCCAGTTACGCTTGCTTGTATCCAATCCCGCCTGCGGATACCGTCGATACCTTCCCTACTAGTCCCCACACCTCTATCTAACTTTCTCAGGTACTGCCGTTCCCAATACAACGACAGTTGGCGCCCACCACGGGGCAAAAATATATCTTCGGCCGGAGTTTCGTTCCGCACGGGACCACTTCGTTTTCATCGGCGCGGACGCCGCTCGAGTTGCTCGGGGGCTCGCCGTCTCCGCACCGTCGTCACCGACTCCGCTTCATCAAGTTTCTCACGGGCTTGTCGCGGGCGCCGCGCCGTTGTCGCCTCCGCTTCGCCGAGTCTCTCGGGGGCTCGCCGAGTCGCCCGAGGGTTCGCCGCCGCCATCGCCATGACCGCTTCGGCGGAGCGCGGGGGGGCTAGCCGCGGCTGCCTCAACGTCACCGACCTCTCCATTCGCGTCATTGCCGTCCGCGCTGTCGGCCGCCTCGCGATTCAGGTCATCGCCGTCCGCGCCATCGTTAGCCTCATCGTCTTCGCGTCCGTAGCAAGCTCCGCCCGAGCCCGTGTCGGCGGCGTCCCGGCCGCATTGGTGTGCGCTTCAGCGCGTGCGTCATTCGGCGCAGCGCCCTCGTCCCAGCACCTCCCGTGCGCCTCCGTTGCACGCGGCAGGGCTGCAGTGGCCACGTGGCCGCGCGCCCGCCCGCGTCCTTCAGCCGCCTACGGCAAGCCCGGCTCCGTCGCACCACCGCGCCGTCCGCCATGCCTGACCGCGCGCACGAGCGCCGCCGCACCCCGGCGAGCTTCCCCTGCGGCATCGCGGTGCTTCCCGCCTCTCTGCTGCCGTCCTACGCACGCGCACGAGTCTGCGCCGCTCCGGCGCATCCGCCCGCCGCAGTTCGCCGCTCCGCCGCGTCCCTCGCCTGCAACCCCTCCTTCGGCGAGCCGGCTCTCGCTGCCGCGCGCTTCTGGCTCCTCCGGCCGCATCGCCCTGCGCGCGTGCGGTTCGGGCTGGCTGCACATGGTACTGCCGCCCCCGCATACTGCGTATCCGGCTGAGAAAAAGCAAAAAGAAAAGAAGTGGCGAAGCTAGCCGGATAGGGAAGAAAGGACAATAAGTAAAAGATCCGGCTGGGGGAAAAGGGAGGAAGTAGTGGTGTTTGACCGATTAGAAAAGAAGAAAAAGACAACCGGCTGGGAGGTTAGTCGGTTGGCTCATCCGATTGAAAAAATGAGAGAAAAAAATGAGTGAAAAAGTTAGAGGAAAAGTGAGAGAAAAATCCGACTAGCTCAGTCCGGTTAGAAAAGATACATATAGAAAAATCGAGAGCAAATTCTAGATCCGGCTACATCAGTCCGGATGTCTCCGTTTGTCTGTTCGATTTGGCCGGTTCAGACCCGTTCTGGCTGAGTCGGACCAACCTCGCACGACTTCGTCCCGTTTGGTTGCCGGTTCGGCCGGCTGGACCCGTTCCGGCTGAGCCAGGCCGGTTCGGCGCATCCTGGCGCGTTTGGTTACCTGGCTGGCTGGGGACCGAATCCGGCTGCGCCACGTTTGGTTGCCTGTCCGGCTGGAGCCAGGTTATCCGGCTGGAACGCCAGTTGGACAGTTTCAGGAGCCGCAACGACTACGGAATCGCGCCTTCGACCCTACTACACCGACAACCACAATGTCAGTTTTCCGGTGCCGGCAACCCCTACCCGGGGGCTCGGCGGTTGGCCCGGCCTGCTAAACCTGTAAACCGACTTAGTAGTGTGAGACGGTGTCAGAGGCCCACTCTTCGTCTCAGCTACAGGCCGCCGGCTGTCCGGCTAGCAAGAGCAAAAGCCCGATGCATCCCACATGAAAAATGGCGAAGGGTGCGACAGACTGGACGTTTCGGCCTTGTGCCTAGTTGGTATTTTCCGGCTGCTTAGCCCCCAGTACCGTGTGCAATGTACTGTCAGCTCCCCCTTTGGTTCCGGCTCTAGACCGCAACTCGGCTGGCCGGCAAGGACACAACGTAAACAGCAGAGCGCACGGGAAAGTGACTAAGTATTCAGAAAAGCACGAGCTAGTTTTCGAAAATAAAACCGTTATCCGGTTGATAGCATGTGTACTATATGTTGATGTACTGACAATCAATTATGTTTGTTTGTTTTGGCACGACTACACCGAGTCAGATTTCAAGGGCATTTGAAGATTCAAAGCACCTATTGTCGCCAGCTACTTTGAACTTCGAATCTCGGGGGCTACACCCACCGGGTGCGTTCGTGCGCCCCCGGTGTAATTAAGTGCTCTATTCCGGCTGAAGGCGTTCAGCCAGATAGCAAGTTCGAGGTGTCGAAAAGGGCAAGATATAGAAGATTCACAGCACCTGTCTCCGTCAGCTACTCCGAATCTAGGGGGTACACCCCGCGGGTGCGCTCGCGCGCCCCCGCGGTAGTTGTGTTGCTTCCCGGGCTGGAGGTGTCCAACCGGACGCCATTCAAGCACTTCATCTACAACGACAAGTTTTTGGAGCTCGTGCGAATTTCCTCCTCTGGGTGAAATCAGCGCGCGCTCGGGGGCTAGTGTCAGGGGGATTATCCCCGGGTACCCCAAAGAAGCGCCCAAGACAGTTAAAAAAGGGGAAACAAGGCAGAAAATAAAAGAAAAAGAGTAGCCAAGATAGCCTGGGCCGGCTAGAAGGGCTTAGCCGGCCTGCCTAGCCGCCCCCCACTACGCGTACCTCAAGACGAAGATGCCGGGATCTTACGGCGTGATCACCGTTGCCGGCTGCTTCAGGCGGTCGATGGAGTGCGCCTCAGCCGGTTCCAAACTGGGAGAGGCCCTCATCATAGCCGAGGAGAAGCACTTGATCATGCGCAATGTGGCCATGGCCCAGTAGGACATGCCGGCTAGCAGCAAACCGGCTGGAGAAGGAGCTTTCCAGCCGGCAAAGGAGACAAAGAGGATCCTGCTCGACCCCTCCGACCCGACTAAGTTCGTCACCATTGGTGCCGGCTTGGACAGCAAATAGGAAGGCGCGCTCGTCGACTTCCTCCGTGAGAATCGGGACATCTTTGCATGGTCCCCCAAGGACATGCCGGGTGTGCCGAGGGAGTTCGCCGAGCACTCGCTTCATGTGCGGTCGGATGCTAAGCCGGTCAAGCAACCTCTGCGCCGGTTCGTAGAGGAGAAGAGGAAGATAATTGGTGACGAGATCACCCGGCTCCTTGCAGCCAGGTTCATCATGGAAGTGTACCACCCGGATTGGTTGGCGAACCCAGTCCTGGTGCTGAAGAAGAACAAGACCTGGCGCATGTGTATCGACTACACCAGCCTGAACAAGGCGTGCCCGAAAGACCCCTTCGCCTTGCCCCGTATCGATCAAGTTATCGATTCCACGGCCGGCTGTGAGTTGTTGTCTTTTCAAGATTTCTATTCCGGTTACAATCTGATCCGGTTAAACCCGGCTGATCAGATTAAGACATCATTTATCACCACCTACGGGGCTTTCTGCTACATAACCATGCCTTTCGGTCTAAAGAATGCAGGCGCTACCTATCAGCGCTGCATGCAGAAGTGCTTGCACTCGCAGATAGGCCGAAACGTGCATGCTTATGTGGACGATGTGGTCATCAAGACCAAGGAGAGGTGCACCCTCCTCGAAGGCTTGGGAGAGACATTTGGCAACCTCTGCCAGTACTAGATGAAGTTAAACCCGGAGAAGTGCGTCTTCGGGGTGCCCTCCGGTCAGCTCCTCGGTTTCCTCGTATCACAACGAGGCAAATCCGGAGAAGATCGCGGCCATCGAGAGGATGCAGCCGCCCAGGAACCTACTTGGAGTCCAAAAGTTCACTGGATGCCTGGCCTTCCTCAGCCGTTTCGTCAGCCGGCTGGGGGAAAAGGAACTCCCGTTGTAGCAGCTGATGAAGAAGACGGACAAGTTCTCCTGGACTTCGCAAGCCGATACCGCATTTCATGACCTCAAGCGCATGCTATCCACAGCGCCGGTTCTAGCCACGCTGGCTAGCAAGGAGCCGATGTTGCTCTATATAGAAGCCATCAGCCGGGTCATCAGCATCATCCTGGTGGTGGAGTGTCCCGAGGAAGGCAAGGCTCAGCCGGTTCAGAGGCCCGTCTACTACCTCAGCAGGGTTCTCTCCCTCTCCAAGCAGAACTACCCCCACTACCAGAAGATGTGCTACGACGTGTACCTGGCATGCAAGAAGCTCAAGCAATACTTCCAGGAGCATCCGATTAAGGTCGTGTGCACCGCACCCCTTTCGGAAATCATCGGCAACAAGGACGCCACCGGCCGAGTCAAGGGAGGCATCGAGCTCACCGCCTACTCCATCCAGTACAAGCCCCAGCTCACGATCAAGTCGGAGGCATTGGCGGACTTCCTCGTCGACTGGGCCGAGACCCAGTATCTCCCACCGGTTCCGGATTCGGACCACTAGAAGATGCACTTCGACGGGTGGAAGATGCTCGGGGGCTTGGGAGCCGGCATCATGCTCACCTCGCCCAAGGGAGACCGACTGGAGTACGTGCTGCAGATCCACTTCAAAGCCTCCAACAACGTAGACGAATAGGAGGCACTGGCGCACGGACTCCGGCTAGCCAAGGAGATCGGTGTCAACCAGATCCTTTGCTTCGGTGATTCGGATCTGGTGGTGCAGCAAGTGTCCGGAGAATGGGACGCCAGAGATGCAAACATGGCCCTCTACCGGTTCCACATTCAGAAGCTCAGCGCCTCCTTCGACAGATGCGAATTCCATCACGTCCCCCGCGTCAACAACGAGGCAGCCGATCGCTCGCCCGAATCGGATCCACCAGGCAGGCGATCCCACCAGGGGTTTCCTTGGAGCACCTGCGCAAACCCTCGATCAACCCGTCGCCGGAGTCAGACTCCATCATCTAGGCAGGGAGCGCTCCGGCTGACGGAGTAGCAGAAGCGGGGCAGGCAGAGCCTCCAAAGAAGAAGACCCGCACCAACTCCGGCAAGGCAGTGCCCTCTGGCTCGCAAGACCCGGGGGCTGCCCGTTCGGCAAGTAGCTCGGGGGCTGCCGTCCCGGGTACGTCACGCAGATGACCCCCCAACATCCATCAACCGGAGAGCGGGAGCATCCTCGTCATTCGGGAAGTGCCATTCTGGGCACAACCCGGCATTTTCCAAAGGTGTGTCGATGTAGACACGGGTTACCGGCTACTCAAGGACATCCACTAGGGCGAGTGCGGGCGCCACGCTTCATCAAGGGAGATAGTCGCCAAGGCATTTCACCATGGTTTCTATTGGCCCACGCCCTCGAGGACGCCGAGCAGTTGGTCCGCACGTGCAATGGGTGCCAGTGCTTCGGGCAGCTCAGGCACATGCCAACTTCGGTACTCAAGACCATACCGATCACCTGGCCGTTCGCGGTTTGGGGCCTCGACATGGTCGGTCCCTTCAAGCGAGCACGCGCAGGTATGACCCATCTACTGGTGGCGGTGGATAAATTCACGAAGTGGATCGAGGCCAAGCCTATCCAGAAGTTGGACGGGGTGACAGTCGTCACCTTCTTCACCGACATCATCAACCGGTTTGGCTACCCCAACAGCATCATCACCGACAACGGCACGAACTTCGCCAAGGGGGCCCGCCCGGTTCTGCAGCAACAAGGGCATCCGACTGGACCTTGCCTCCGTTGCGCACCCGCAGTCCAATGGGCAAGTCGAAAGAGCAAACGGCTTGGTGCTAGTTGGTATCAAGCCGCGTCTCATTGAGCCATTGGAGTGGTCACCCGGATGCTGGATCGAGGAGCTTCCGGCTGTGCTATGGAGCCTCCGCACCACGCCGAATAGATCAACCGGCTACACCTTGTTCTTCCTGGTCTACGGATCGAAAGCCGTCCTCTCCGCGGACATCGAGTTCGACTCACCGTGCAAGCTCCTATACGACGAAAAGGCCAACCAGGAGGCGCGGGAGGACGGAGTGGACCTCCTAGAGGAGGCCCGCGAGCTGGCTCTGTCCAGGTTAGACCTGTACTAGCAATGGCTACGCCGCTACCATTCAGGCCGGATCCGCCCAGTCGCATTCCGCAAGGGCGACCTAGTTCTCCGGCTGGTGCAAGACACGAAGGGCATGCACAAGCTATCGCCACCTTCGGAGGGCCCCTTCATCATCAGCCTGGTGCTGCCCAACGACTCCTACTACCTCATTAACGTGCAACAGCTGCGCAAGAACAAGATGGACAAATCAGACGAGGAGACCGAGCATCCCTGCAACGTGGCCTTGCTGCGCCCGTTTTACACCTAGTCGCCAGACAGTGTATGTATCCCGCAAACCCTATGAATGAAAATGTGGACCCCTACGAGATGTTCGGGGGCTCTTTGCTAGAAATGTGTTTTCGCATCTGTTTTTCGGTTCTGATTTTCCGGCTCCGACAACCCCTACCGGGGGGCTCGCCGGCCCCGGCCTGCTAAGTCAACAAACCGACCGAGTAACAAGAGCAAAAGCTACGAAAAACGGGGAGGAGACGCGACAGACCGGGCGTCCCGGCCTTGCAACTAGCTTAAGCCGATCCGGCTACTAAGCTATTAGTACCGTGCGCAATGTATTGTCAGCTCCCTTCGATTCCGGCTGTAGACAGTAACCCGGCTGCCCGGCAAGGACGCAGCAAAAATAGCAGGGCACACGGGAAGGCGACCAAGTGTCAAGAGAGGCGCAAGCTAGTTTTCGAAAAAACAAATCCATTTTCCGGCTACAATTTGGCAGACTAACCTATTAACTAGTGAGGATGTCTGTGTATGTATATTCTTGTCCGACTACCTTGACTTAGAATTCAGGAAGAAAAGGAGAAGAAGATTCGAAGTCCTTGCCTTCATCAAGCGCTCCGAATCTCGGGGGCTACACCCACTGGGTGCGCTCACGCGCCCCCAGTGGAATATTGTAGTCCCCGACCGGCTAAAGGCGTTTAGCCGGCCGTTCGAAGCCCAGGTGAGGGCAAGGGCAGGAACAAGAGAAGGCAAAAAAGATTCGAAGTAGCTGGCGTACGAATCTCGGGGGCTACACCCACTGGGTGCGCTCGCGCGCCCCTAGTGGAATCTTGTAGTTCCCGACCGGCTAAAGGCGTTTAGCCGGCCGTTCGGAGCCCAGGTGAGGGAAAGGGCAGGAGGAAGAGAAGGCAAGAAAGATTCGAAGCACCTGGCTAGCCAGCTACTCCGAATCTCGGGGGCTACACCCAGTGGGTGCGCTCGCGCGCCCCCACTATGATGCTAGTTCCCCCGGCTGAAGGTGTTCAGCCAGTGAAAGCAGCCGACTAAGACGAGTCTAGTCAGGTAAAGTTAGAAGATTTGGGAAAAAGAAGGAAGATTCAAAGCACCTGGTTACGCCAGCTACTACGAATCTCGGGGGCTTCAGGCGGAGGAGGAGGCGCGGCGCTCGACCCTGTTCTGGCGCCCGCAGTCGGCTGCGTCGGGGCATCCACATCAGGAGTACCGACAGACTCCGAGTCGGTGAGCACCTCGTCGGGGTCCACGTAGTCGGCGATCTTGATGGCGGATCCTCGGAGCTCCGGATGGGCCTGGCGGATGGCGGCAAGGTCGGCGCCAGCTCGGAAGCCTCCGTCGATATTCTCGACACGGGCATCCTTGTACCAGGAGAGCATGAGGGCCAGAGCCATCTCCGCGCTGGCTCGCGCCGCCAAGTCCCACAGCCGGTCCACCGCAGCCGGCACCTCCCCCACCTTCGCAGCCAGCTGCGCCATCGTCTCCGGAACCGTAGCATCCGGCCACAGGAAGGAGAAGACGTCCCGCGCCGCTTGAAGAAGCTTGGCAGCTTCTTCACCAAGAAGGACGATGAGATCCTGGGCCATCGGCTGCGCTCCCGGCCAGTTCTCCTACAACCGGTTGTATGCTAGCAGGTCTATGCCGGGATAAAACGCTGTCAGAAAAGAGAGTCAGATCCGGCTACCGGATCCGGAAAGAAAGGGAAACGGAAAAGAAGAACTTACCCTTAGCCGTGTGGCCAACCTGCATCAGCTCCTCCACCAGAGCCTTCTCCTTCGTCGCCAGCCGTTTGATCTCTTTCTCTTGGTCCTTGTTTTGGGCCTCGAGAAGGTTGAAGGCTTTGGTCCGGCTGGCGAGCGAGGCGTCGCGCTCGTTGATGGTGGCCTCCAGGTCGTCTACCCTCGCGTGCCAATCCTTGTTCTGCAGCCACAGAGTAGAGTTGGACTTGCTCAGCCGGTCGTTCGCTTTCTTCAGGCGATCGATCTCGCGCTGAGCGCACACGAGGATAGTTGCGACAAAACAGGCTATCAGCAAAAAAAAAGAGAACAAGCCGGATGAAGCAAACTTACTCTAGGAAGTCCCGTTGGCGGCAACAAAGCTTCTGCTCCAAGGATCGGTTCCCACCGGCTGCGGCCTCCAGCAGCCGGATCTCCTTCACCGCCAGTTCGAGGGTGGCAGCGAGGTCCGTCAGCGAGGCGGCGGAGGAGGCGTCGTCATCCACGGCGTTGACGGCCAAGGACTCCTTCGCGGCAACCACCGCTGTCCTCCACTCCTCCCCCGGCTCTTCGTCAGAGTTGTCGTCGCCGACAACCATGAGCTCCTTGCCGGTAGTGCCCCCCCGTGTGCCCGCGGAAGAGCCACCCGGCTGAGGGTCCTCCGCCTCCGGCTGGGCCACCACATTCGACTGCGGACCTTCCGCTCCGACTGAGGTAGCCGGTTCAGATCGAGGTGGTGGCGGAGGCGGCACCGCGGGAGAAGGAGGGGTGCGGGCAGACGTGGTCGGAGCGCGGGGTGGCGACCCGGTTGGCGCTCGCGCTGGGGTCGCGGCTCCAAAGGAGACCAGCGTGCTAAGAAGACAGAAGACAAGAGGAAGGAAAGAAAAGCAAATAAGTCAAGGGCAGAAAGGCAGGAAAAGAAACAGGCGGAAGATGATGAAAGCAGAGGACGAAGGACGTACCCCGGCACAACCGGATGTGACCCCTTCTTCTGGCCCAGGTGATGTCTACGCACTTCTATTCTTGTAGACAGTTGTTGGGCCTCCAAGTGCAGAGGTTTGTAGAACAGCAGCAAGTTTTCCCTTAAGTGGATTACCCAAGGTTTATCGAACTCAGGGAGGAAGTGGTCAAAGGTATCCCCTCTCAAGCAACCCTGCAATCAAGATACAAGAAGTCTCTTGTGTCCCCAACACACCCAATACACTTGTCAGGTGTATAGGTGCACTAGTTTGGCGAAGAGATGGTGAAATACAAGTGGTATGGATAATTATAAGTGGTAAAGGTGATAGAAGATAGCTTGATGGCGTGGAAGAGACTAAAGGCAAACTGAAATAAAGATGGAAGCAAGCAAACATGTAATAGATCTAATTGCAAACGGTGTTTCAGTGCTTAGAAACAAGGCCTAGGGATCATACTTTCACTAGTGAACACTCTCATATAAATATATTCTTCTTTATGATACTACGCTGTACTACTCTCCGGTTGGACACTCTAATCGATGGTAGGGCTATAACAACACTCCTCAAAGTCCATCTTTCCCATCTAGAAAACCCCACACTATCACCTTGAGTACTAGATGAGTCCAACAAACACCACAATTTCTTAAAGACATCCAACTCCAAATATAACTCATAACAAGTATTTGTAATCTCTAGCCTAAGTGCCACCATGGTGTGCACGCTGTCACTTTCACACACATGGGGAGAGCAGAGATTCGTTAAAGCACTTGAGTAGCAGATAAGATCTATAGATTACAAGCTCATGATCTCAATATGATCACGCATAGAGAGAGAGATGAACACATAGCTACGGTAGAACCTTTAGCCTTGAGAAAGAACTACTCCCTCCTCATCATGGGAATCAGCAATGGTGATGGAGATGGCGGTGGAGATTGATGGAGATGGCTCCGGGGGCACTTCCCCGTCCCGGCAGGGTGCCGGAACAGAGACTTTCTGTCCCCTGAATCTCCCCTTCGGTGGCGGCGGTGCTGCAGAACTTTTCGTGGCGGGAGGCTTGATTCTTTAGGGTTTTGGCTTCGGGAGGCTTCTTATAGGCCAGAGGGCAAGGTTGGTGGGCGGACAGGGGGCCCACACCATGCCCTGGCGCGGCCTAGGTGGACCCGCGCCTAGGGGTGGTGTGGCCACCCCATGGCCCCTCTCCGGCTCTCCTTCTGGCTCCATGAGTCTTCCGGGAAAATAATAACTTTGGCTTTTGTCCCGTGCAATTCCGAGAATATTCATTTTCTGACTTTCTGGAACCAAAAACAGCAGAAAACAGGCAACTGGCACTGTGTCATCTTGTTAATAGGTTAGTCCAAGAAATCATATGAAAATTACTCCAAAGTGTGGACAAAACATAAGAAAGTAGACAAGACCAAGCATGGAACATCAAAAATTATAGATACATTTGCAATGTATCAACAAACCCAAGCTTAACTCCTGCTCGTCCTCGAGTAGTTAAGTGATAAAAAGAAAGAATAATTTTTAAGGTGACATGCACCATCAAAGACTTGATCAAAGTATTTGTAAAACATTCAAAGCTGGGATCATAGTACTTCAATCATAACATGAAAGGCAAAGTTCTAGAAATAAGACAAAGAGACTATGATGCAACATGAAAAGGCACAAACAAAAGATTCCTGAACAATAATGATTTGCAAGACGTTTGTTTGTTTCACATAAAGAAAACATAGCATAATAGTATTCAGCTTGTCCCTCAATAGAGTAGCAAATATAAATGCATAGGACACCTTCAAAGTTCATAAGAGTGACTAGATACAATAGTTTAAAACAAGCAATAACAAGTTATGCATCAATCAACTAGCCTTGGGACAATGCACATAGAACTAAGAATGGCCACTATGCTCTCAAAGTAGGTGCATAAAGATAGAAGGTGGAGACTCAATATAATGGTGGAAGAAAGGCCTTTTGCAAAAGGAAGTAGGGATTCAAGTCTCATAAAGACCTTCCAAAAATTATGGTACTTATAGCTTTCAGCTCTCATTGCCCCTATCATAAGCATCTTTAAGTGATTAAGGTTAAAGTGAACAAACTATGGTGTACATGCTTGACGAAGTATAAGTCATAAATCTCATGTCCCTTGTATACGAGGGCCGCTCCTCATGCTACTCAAGTTAAGTCACCGGTAAGTTCTTGTCATTGTAAGTATATGTGTATCATAGAGAACCGCCAACGGGGTACCCCTTGCCCGATGATACGGAAGAATCCCCATATCAAAATGACAAGGCAAGTAGACAATGAGCATCTCAGCATTCTTCTTAGTTACCATGGGAATATGGTGCTTTTTTCTCTCTTTCCTCTTTTCATAGTATCTTTTTTTTTCTTTTTCTCTTTTTTTTCAATATAGGACTCTTTTTTATAAGAAGAATGCTTCATAGACAGCTCATTATGGTTACGCTGCAGGTTTCCACCATGTCAGCATGGATTAGACCAGCGGTCCAGGCGTTTCTCTAACACGTATACATAACTCCATGGACTTACAAGCTCCCCTTTCATTTCACACCGACGACATCCATATACAAAAGAGAATGATATCAACTAGGTACAAGTACCAAGTGCAATGTTGAAAGCGTTCCCCATGAAAGCATGGTTCTGCTAATTCCCGACAAATAAGTGCAAGCATATACAATATAGAAGACACAATAGTTCAAGTTTATTAAGGGTAAGTAAAGTAAAGTGTGCCATCCAGTTCGTGAGAGCTTTAATCACTAGTTTTCTCATAACAAGTTTAATTAAGAAGGTAAACAAAAACATGAATATACTTGGAATAGCATAAGCTAGTAGGTAGGTATGGTGGACTCTTTGGAATAACTTGGTTTAGGGAGTTGGATGCATGAGTGGAACTCATACTTGGTTGTGGAGGCTAGCAAAAGACTGGGAGCGACCAACTAAGAGAGCAATAATGGCCATAATCATGCAGAGCGACAAAACATAATTGATCAAAGCATAAAGTGATACTACAAGTTGAAAACTAAAGGATCATAAAGGCTATGGTGACTTTGGATAGTCATAACATGGTGTGAGCATGTGACAAGTCAACCCAAATAAAACATCAAAGGAGAATACCACTATACTATGCTTTATTATGCTAAAACAACGCATGACTCATCCAAGGCACATTAAGAAATCTCAATTGTTTATAAAAAGTCATGCTACAACAAAGAATACTAAGCATAAAGCCAAAACAATATCAAGCATGGCATGACAAAGCATAGGCCACAGTCAAAAACAAGCTCTCTTTAACACTTGAGCATGAACTTTCCTACTCTTCTCCAAACCAAACCAAACTATTTGAAAACCAATGTATGAAAGAGGGGGTCCAACCAATTTTTATTCAAGAAAACTAAGAAAACCAAGCAAACTAAAACTAAAAACAAAAACGAAGACGAAGACGCTCCAAGAACAACACAACTGTGCATGAAACAATAAAAATGAAGCGTTTGGAAGAAACCTGGGATTTTTATTGATGAAGAAGGAGATGCCTTGGGCATCCCCAAGCTTTGACGCTTGTACTTCTTGGATATTTCGTGGGGTGACATGCGTGGCATCCCCAAGCTTGATATTTAGTCTATCCTTCATCTCATTACTCATTTCTTCCATACACCTGGAATTTTTCGTTCATACAAAACTTCACACAATCTTTATTAGCAACATTAGTGCATTCAAGATAATAAGTCTTTAGGTTCAGTTCTAACACCAATAAACTTCCATTAAAACACTAGGTACTGTAGCACTTCCCTCAAAAAGCTAAATTCCTCAAAAGAACTCAAAAAGGAACCAACAAGAAGCAAATGCAAATAATGGCAGAAATCTATCAAAAAAGACCAGCAGGTAAAGACGAATTTTTTCGAATACCTTCTGTTGCTCAAATAAAAAAGTGTTGAACTAACGAAAGTTAGATAACAACCTGGGGCAGAAGCACAAAAAATCACGCCTCAAAAGGACGTTCAGAGATTTTACTCAAATTTTTACGGTGAAGCACAAAAATCTGTTTTGGGACAGCAACTTTCCCAATCATTACTTCTCACTCATTAGAGGTTACTCTTGGCAAAAAAAGCAAATAAAAAGGATAAGGAGCAGTTATTACTGAAGTAATAACTTCCAAGACTCATCTAAAACCTTTGGGTTATCTCCCAATAAGTACTTTTCTTTAACGCCTTGAAGTTAGGCTTGATAGTTGGAGAAGATGCTCACATAAGAAATATGAATTGAAGTAAAAGAGAGCATCAAGAAGCAAATTCAAAGCACATTTAAGTCTAACGCACTTCCTATGCATAGGAATCTTGTAAAGAAACAAGTCATGAAAGCACGAAGCAACAAGCATAGGAAAGCAAAACAAGTGCAACTTCAAAATTTTCAACATAAAGAGGGGAAACTTAATATTATCGAGATGCATAAAACCATGTTTCCCTCTCTCATAATAACTTTCAGTAGCATCATGAATAAAATTAACAATATAACTATCACATAAAACATTCTTACCATGAGCCACATGCATATAATCATTAATACTCTCCACATAAGCATAGTTATTCTTATTAATAGTAGTGGGAGCAAATTCAACAAAATAGCTATCATTATTATTCTCATCACCATAATCATCAAATATAGGAGGCATATTGTAGTCATAATGAATTTTCTCCTCAATAGTAGGTGGACTGAAAATAATATACTCATCATTGTAATCATCATATATTGGAGGTTTTGTATCATCATAAGCAATAGAATAGCTATCTTCCAAAGTTGGGGAACTAAAAAGATCATCTTCATAAAAACTAGCTTCCCTAAGCTTAGACTTTTCCATAGCATTAGCAATAATGGTGTCCAAAGAATTCATACTAACAACATTGCTATTAGCATGCAAATAAAGTTCCATAGGTTTTTTAATTTTCTATTCAAACACATCATGTCCTAACTCAAGATAAATACTATAAAGCTCTCTAATTTTGTTGTTGTTTTCCATTAAGCCTAACTAGTGAAAACAAGAAACAAAAAGGCAAAATTGCAGAATCTAAAGGAAATAACTTCGAGTACTCACACCAGAAAATAGGCGTTTGCCGTGGGAGGTTCTTCTTCTTTAATCCTCCGGTGTGAATACCTTTTACCTTTCCTCGCCGGCAACGGCGCCAGAAAATAGCTTGATGTCTACGCACTTCTATTCTTGTAGACAATTGTTGGGCCTCCAAGTGCAGAGGTTTGTAGAACAGCAGCAAGTTTTCCCTTAAGTGGATCACCCAAGGTTTATCGAACTCAGGGAGGAAGTGGTCAAAGGTATCCCCTCTCAAGCAATCCTGCAATCAAGATACAAGAAGTCTCTTGTGTCCCAACACACCCAATACACTTGTCAGGTGTATAGGTGCACTAGTTCGGTGAAGAGATAATGAAATACAAGTGGTATGGATAATTATAAGTGGTAATGGTGATAGAAAATAACTTGATGACGTGGAAAAGACTAAAGTAAAACTGAAATAAAGATGGAAGCAAGCAAACATGTAACAGATCTAGTAGCAAACGGTGTATCAATGCTTAGAAGCAAGGCCTAGGGATCATACTTTCATTAGTGAACACTCTCTCATAAATATATCGTCTTTATGATACTACTCTTAACTACCCTCCGATTGGATACTCTAATCGATGGTAGGGATATAATAGCACACCTCAAAGGAAGCCTTTCCCATCTATAAAACTCCACACTGTCACCTAGAGTACTAGATGAGTCCAACAAACACCACAATTTCATAGTAACATCCAACTCCAAATATAACTCTTAACAAGTATTTGTAATCTCTAGCCTAAGTGCCACCATGGTGAGCACGCTGTCACTTTCATACACATGGGGAGAGCAGAGATTCATTAAAGTACTTGCGTAGCAAGGTAGATCTATAGATTACAAGCTCATGATCACAATATGATCATGCATAGAGAGAGATGAACACATAGCTATCGGTAAAAACCTTAACCTTGAGAGAGAACTACTCCCTCCTCATCATGGGAATCAGAAACAGTGATGGAGATGGTGGTGGAGATCGATGGAGATGGCTCCGGCAGCGGCGGTGCGGAGGACTCCTTCCCCGCCGCCGGTATCACAGGGGAGCACCGCCCCTTAGCACCCTTTCTTCATGGCTTTTTGGGAGCCCTTCCCCATGGAGATGAGATCTATGGGGAAGGCAAAAACGTGGATTTGGTGGCTACAAATTCGTGGGTGGAGGTGTCTCCCATGAATTAGGTTTCCTCGCTTTATATAGCTTCTCGGATTTCCGTCATCCCATCTTGGGCTACAGTAAATTGGGTCTATCTGGCCGTCCGGACTCGGAATCAGCTAAATTTTATGTCCAGAACGTTTGTTGCGAAATTTCCAACAACTTTGTTATTGAAAAGTTTTCCATTTGATGCCGTCTCCGACCCGAAACGTGACCATCTTCAAAAAGAGTTCTGAGACAGATTTCTGGAAAATCCCAATTTGACTCCAACAAGGTTTCCACTTGTATTCTAGGTAATTCCTACACATCAAAGTGTAAAACAAGAACATTGTGCACTTTTGCAACTATTAGTAGGTTAGTCCAAGAAATCATATGAAAAGTACTCCAAAGTCTGGGCAAAACATAAGAAAATAGATAAAACCAAGCATGGAACATCAAAAATTATAAATAGATTTGCAATGTATCACCAGGCGACTCTGCGGAAGGGCGCTGGTCTGGCTTCTCTTAGGGGCCGGCTCCTCCGCGGCAGGCCGGTGGGAGCTAGAAACCCTAGAGCCGCTCCCGCCAGCTTCGCCGTCGGTCGCAGGTGCTGCGCCGGATCAGGGGCCGGTGCAGCCTCCTCCTCCTCGTCAACCTCCGGGTGGGGGTCGGCAGCCGGCTTGTCGTTATGGCTGGGGAAGGCATCCCCGTCCCCGTCCGACTCCTCGCCAGACCGCTGAGCACGCGGCTCGGGCAAGTCAGGCGTGAACTCCTGGAGGGGAGCCTCACCCTCCTCGCGAAGGATGCAAGGGAACATCTGCTGAATACAAGAGATTGGTCGGATAAAACAAGAAAGAAGGGCAAGAAATGCGAAAGAAAAACTCCGGCTAGAGGGACCTACCCGGGGCGTGTGGTTCTCCCGGCTGTAGGGCGCCAGGCTGAACTTCCAGCCCTCCGGCAGCCACTCCTTGGTGATCATCCACACCCACTCCTTCAGGTTGTGGTAGCGGGGATCGCGGCACGACAACCGGGTCGGGTCTAGCCGGCTGGAGTAGAAGCACATCTTGTGCGCTCGCTGCTGCAACGGCATCATCAGCCGGGACATCCAGCTGAGGGTGACGTCCAGGCCGGTCAGCCGGTAGTGGACGAGGGAGTGCATGCGTTTCAGCATCGCATCCGACTCTGCCTTGTCGCCATAGATCTTCAAGTCCCAGTGCAGCCGGCTGGACTCGACATCCTGGAAGGCCGGAAGATCGATCCGGTCGACGTTGGTGACGTTCTTGACATAGAAGTACGACTGCTGCTACAGTCATACCGTGCCGTGCAGAAGGAACTTTGGGTGGCCGGTCTACGCGCGGGAGTAGATGGAGGCGCCGCCGCAGACGACTAACGGCCCCTGCATGAACTGCACCTGCGGCCGGACTCGGAAGAGCCGGCAGAAGAGCCCGAGATCCGGCTGGATCCCGAGATAGCTCTCGCAGAACGCCACGAAGTGCGCCAGCATTCCGATTGCATTGGCGCCGAGGTGTTGGAGGCGAAGGTCGAAGAACGCCAAGAAAGTGAGGAAGAAGGGATGCACCGACAGCGCAAACCCACACGACAGATGCGAGAGGAAGATGACCCGCTCCCCCTCCGCGAGGTGCGGCGACACCTCTCCCTCCGGCGCTGGCCGCACCGCCACTTCCTCCTCCGACGGGAGGACGTGGGTGGCACGGTACTTCTAGATCTGGTCCTCGGTGATGGAGGATCCGCACCAGGCCCCGCGGTCGGCAGCCATCTCCGGCTGGCAAGAAGGCGCGGCGACGGAAGAGTGGCGGTGGCCCGTACCGTCGACGACGACGAACGGGCGGTGCAGCGAGCTACAGCGACAGAAAGGAAGAGCGCAGAGGGTAGGAGCGCGGAAGGGAAGGGGCAAATGGAAGCGGGGGAGCGAAGGAAGGAAACTGCTCCCCCTGCGGCGTCCCTTTAAAGGACCGGAAGCGCAACCGTCCACGGCACCACGTGGTGCGCATCCGGGCGACCTTCACCCCAACCGCCGCCCAGATCCAGTGTGCCGACGCGGGATGCGCAGAAGATCCGGGAGTGAGAACCAAAGCGCCGGACAATAGTTTCCCGAGGCGATGTGCGACGGGACGTTACGCTGCCCGCCGCAGTGCAATGATGGCGCGCGTGTGGCCGGCGTGAGTGCTAACGTCACGGGTAGCGCAACCGCTAGGCGTAGCCGGACACAAATTGAAAACCAGGAGGGAGCGCGTGCACATTTCGCCTAAGGGTGGAATCCACACGCGCTCGGGGGCTAGTGTCGGGGGGATGATCCCCAGATACCCCAACCGGACAAGAAACTGTGCTGTCGGATCGCGTCTGGCTGACCAGATGCAGCCGGACAAAGCAGGCCAGGCCGGCTACCACACGGTAGCCGGATGAACAAGAAGTAGCTGGCTACGACGACTTAGCCGGAACCAATCAAGGAGACAGGACGACGTGCGTATCAGTGCACGGTACGCCCTGTATGATGACAAGACCAGCCACTACTCGGCCATACCGAAGACTTTGCGAGGATGACGCAGGAACAGTGCCCCGATGCTGACGACAGCTCGCACAACGTCCACTGTGCCTACGACAGCCATACCGCGCATACTCCGATGGGACATACCGTACCGTATACTTGAGATGACCAGCCGGCTGGGACCCGCCTGTGGGGCCTGTCAGTCGGACTGGCCAGTGAGTCCGTTGCCTCTCTGCCTATATAAGGAGAGGCAAGGCCTCAGTAGAAAGGGTTGGTCTCATTGCATTTAAGGCAGTAGCTAGAGAATATAGCTCAAGGAGCACTTGTAGTTCGTATATCCCCCATAGTAAGATCCGGCAGGAGTAGGAGCTTTACCTCATCACGAGGGCTCCGAACCTAGGTACTTCCTGCGTCCAATTACGCTTGCTTGTATCCAATCCCCCTGCGGACGCCGTCGATAGCTTCCCTGCTAGTCCCCATACCTCTATCTAACCTTCTCAGGTATACAACAGCAGGACAAAAGCCAAAGTGCCTATTTTTCCGGAAGTCATCAGATGCCAGAATACGAGACGGAGAAGGGCTGGGGCTCGGCCACACCACCTGGCCGCGCGACCAGGCTTGGCCCACGCCAGGGGGTGGCTGGCCGACCACAGCACCCCCTCGGCCTCTCCTTCCGCCTATAAGATGCCCTCGGGATGAAAACCCTAAGTACCCGATCAAAAATCCACGAAAGAGTCTGTAGCCACCGTCATCTCCATCCCTAGATCGGGAGGGATCTGAAGCTCTTCCCGGCACCCTGACGAAGAGGGGAATTCACCCTGGAGGCCTTCTTCATCACCATGCAAGCCTCCGGTGTGATGCGTGAGTAGTTCATATTCTGACTACGGGTCCATGTAGTAGCTAGATGGCTATTTCTCCTCCTTTGTGCTTTCATGTCTAGATCTTGTGAGCTCCGTTCATGATCAAGATCATCTATTTGTAATTCTACAAGTTGTGTTTGCGGGGATCCGATGGATATTGAGATGCTATTTCAGATTGATTATTGATTCTATCAAGTCTTTGCTATTTGTGATCTTGCATGCTTTCCGTTGTTAGTAGCTATCTTGGCCAAGTAGATGCTAGCAACTCCAAGAGTTAGTATTTATGCTCGATAGTGGGTTCATGCCTCTGGTAATCTGGGGAAGTGACAGAAATCTCTAAGGTACTAGATGTGCTGTTGCTACTAGGGAGAAAACAACAATCCTTTGTTCATAGAACAATCATATTGTTTACTTTACACGCAATTCGTAAAGCAATAATCTGTTGCTTGCAACTTAATACTGGAGGGGGTTCGGATGATAACCTGAAGGTGGATTATTAGTCATAGATGCAGTTGGATGGCGGTCTATGTATAATGTTGTAATGCCCAATCAAGTTCCAAAGGAGTCAAGATGATTAGTATATGCATGTATTGCTTTCTCGATGTTTGTCAATTGCCCCGCTGTAATTTGTTCACCCAGCATGTTATCTATCTTAAGGAGAGCCACCTCTAGTGAACTATGGATCCCGATCCTTTTCTTTTACATACAGTCTATAAACTGTTTACTGCTTTGTGTTTACTTTCTGCAAACTATTACTTCCTTTCATTCGATACGTTTAATCCTTTGTTTTCAGCAAAACAGCTGAGATTGACAACCTCATCGTAAGTTGGGGACAGAGTTCTGTGGTTGTGTTGTGCAGGTCTCCACGTTGCTGCTGTCACCGGTAGTGCGCCCTGCCAACGTTCAACTAGCTACACCTTTGGGGTGTTTCCTTGCTCCTACTGGATTGATAACCTTTGTTTCGTATTGAGGGAAAACTTGCTGTTGTGCTCATCATACCTTCCTCTTGGGGTTCCCCAACAAGCTCGATATATTTTGGGCCATCAATGACACTGGTGGATCCGTGGGTGGTTTGTGAGAAGAACACACATGCAATGACTCTAGCTCTGGTTCATGAAAAGAACATACATGCAATGAAACTGGTTGATCCATATGTGGGTTCATGAAAAGAACACACATGCAATGCCATTGGTTATTCTATCTGTGGTTTGTGAAAATAACACACATGTAATGCCATTGGTTGATCCATATGTGGTTTGTGAGAAAGAACACACATGCAATGCCATTGGTTGATCCATGTGTGGTTTTTGAAAAGAACACACATGCTATACCATTGGTTGATCCATATGTGGCTTGTGGAAAGAACACACATGCAATTACTCTAGTGGATACATATGTGGTTTGTGGAAAGAACACACATGCAATGAACACTGGTGGATGCATATGTGGTTCATGACAAGAACACACATGCAATGGCATTGGTTGATCCATATGTGGTTTGTGACAAAAACACACATGCAATGCCATTGGTTGATCCATATGTGGTTTGTGAAAAGAACACACATGCAATGCCATTGGTTGATCCATGTGTGGTTTGTGAAAAGGACACACATGCAATGCCATTGGTTGATCCATATGTAGATTGTGGAAAGAACACACATGCAATTACTCTAGTGGATACATATGTGGTTTGTGGAAAGAACACACATGCAATGAACACTGGTGGATGCATATGTGCTTCATGACAAGAACACACATGCAATGGCATTGGTTGATCCATATGTGGTTTGTGACAAAAACACACATGCAATGCCATTGGTTGATCCATATGTGGTTTGTGAAAAGAACACACATGCAATGCCATTGGTTGTTCCATATGTGGTTTGTGAAAAGAACACGCATGCAATGCCACTGGTTGATCCATGTGTGGTTTGTAAAAATAACACACATGCAATGCCATTGGTTGATCCATATGTGGCTTGTGGAAAGAACACACATGAAATTCCATGGATGATCCATATGTGGTTTGTGAAAAGAACACACATGCAATGCCATTTGTTGATCCATGTGTGGATTGTTAAAAGAACACACATGCAATGCCATTGGTTTATCCATATGTGGATTATGGAAATAACACACATGCAATTACTCTAGTGGATACATATGTGGGTTGTGGAAAGAACACACATGCAATGAACATTGGTGGATCCATATGTTGTTTGTGACAGGAACACACATGCAATGACATTGGTTGATCCATATGTGGTTTGTGACAAAACACACATGCTATGCCATTGGTTGATCCAAATGTGGTTTGTGAAAAGAACACACATGCAATGCCATTGGTTGATCCATATGTGGTTTGTGAAAAGAACACACATGCAATGCCATTGGTTGATCCATGTGTGGTTTATGAAAAGAACACACATGCAATGCCATTGGTTGATCCATATCTGGCTTCCGGAAAGAACACACATGCAATTACTCTAGCGGTTACATATGTGGTTTATGGAAAGAACACGCATGCAATGAACACTGGTGGATCCATATGTGGTTCATGAAAGGAACACACATGCAATGACATTGGTTGATCCATATGTCGTTTGTAACAAAAACACACATCCAATTCCATTGGGGTTGATCCATGTGGTTTGTGAAAAGAACAGACATGCAATGACTCTGGGTGTGGTTCATCAAAAGAACACACATCCAGTTACACCGGTGGATCAATGTGTGGTTTGTGAGAAGAACACACATGCAATGACACTGGGTGGATCCATGTGTGGTTTGTGAGAAGAACAGACATGCAATGACTCTAGCTGTGGTGTGTGAGAAGAACACAAATGCAATGACTCGAGCTGTGGTTCATGAAAAGAACACACATCCAATGACTCTGTGTGTGGTTTGTGAGAAGAACACACATGCAATGGCCCTGGGTGTAGTTCATGAAAAGGACAGACATGTACTGCCACTGGTGGATCCATGTGTGGTTTGTGAGAAGAACACACATGCAATGCCATTTGTTGATCCATATGTGGTTTGTGAAAAGAACACACATGCAATGTCATTGGTTGATCCATGCGTGGTTTGTGAAAATAACATACATGCAATGCCATTGGTTGATCAATATGTGGCTTGTCGAAAGAACACACATGCAATTACTCTAGTGGACCAATCTGTGGTTTGTGGAAAGAACACACACATGCAATGAACACTGGGGGATCCATATGTGTTCCATGACAGGAACACACATGCAATTACATTGGCTCATGCATATGTGGTTTGTGGCAAAAACACACATGCAAAGACTCTGGGTGTGGTTCATGAAAAGAACGCAGATCTAGTGACACTGGTGGATCCATGTGTGGTTTGTGAGAAGCACACACATGCAATGACACTGGGTGTGGTTCATGAAAAGAATAGACATGTAGTGACGCTGGTGGATCCATGCGTGGTTTGTGACAAGAACACACATGCAATGACACTGGGTGGATCCATGTGTGGTTTGTGAGAAGAACAGACATGCAATGACTCTAGCTGTGGTGTGTGAGAAGAACACACATGCAATGACTCTAGCTGTGGTTCATGAAAACAACACAGATACAATGACCCTATGTGTGGTTTGTGAGAAGAACACACATGCAATAACACTGGGTGTGGTTCATGAAAAGAATAGACATGCAGTGACACTGGTGGATCCATGTGTGGTTTGTGAGAATAACACACATGCAATAACACTGGGTGTGGTTCATGAAAAGAACAGACATGCAGTGTCACTGGTGGATCCATGTGTGGTATGTGGGAAGAACAGACATGCAATGACACTAGGTGTGGTTCATGAAAAGAAAACACATGCAATGACACTGTTCGATCCATGTGTGGTTTGTGAGAAGAACACACATGCAATGACTCTAGCCGTGGTTCTTGAAAAGAACACACATGCAATGACGATGGTTGATCCATATGTGGGTTCATGAAAATAACACACATGCAATGCCATTGGTTGATCTATGTGTGGTTTGTGAAAAGAACACACATGCAATGCCATTGGTTGATCCATATGTGGTTTGTGAAAAGAACACACATGCAGTGCCATTGGTTGATCCATGTGTAGTTTGTGAAAGTAACTCACATGCAGTGCCATTGGTTGATTCATATCTGGCTTGTGGAAAGTACACACGGGCAATTACTCTAGTGGATACATATGTGGTTTGTGGAAAGAACACACATGCAATTACTCTAGTCGATACATATGTGGTTTGTGGAAAGAATACACATGCAATGAACACTGGTGGATC